>VDFB02268515.1:0-14944 GCA_007258455.2 Sequoia sempervirens
CAATTGTGTCATAGTGTGGCACATTTTTTGAAAATTTGGGTGCAATTGTGGCTTACATAGGCACATTTGTTTCACAAATCAACATAATTATCTAGGATCTCTAGAAATTTAATTTTACTCCAAAATTGAACTGTCAACTATTTCTAAACTTTAGATTGCCACATTTGTCCTACTATGTCACATATGTCCTGCTTTAATGCAATTAACACCCTATTCGGTGTATTTGTCACACTATTTGGTGCAACTATTGCATATAAGTGCATATTTATGCTACAAAGTGGCATATTTATACCCTAGAGTTGCACAATTGCTTCTTAGATAAGTGCATTTGTTGTACATAGTGGCATAATTTCTCCTAACTACCATATCACCAATTTTGTCATGCAACCATTTAACTATCATTCATTGTAGCTCAGAATCTTATAAATGAATATATCACTCATGCAATTTTGTTCCTCCTATTGTGTAATTGTTTTGTATCCCAAGGTAGTTTCTCTATCATTAGGGTTTTTATTGCTACCAAATCTTCTAGTCTTTCCAAACAAACCTATAGACAGACTTGATTAACATAATAGAGGTGAACCTAAGATTTTATGATACCCCATTACACATTCATTTATAACCCTTCGATCACACCTATACTTGGGCTTAGATCAAATTTACCATCATCTATATTATCATCCACACATAATGATTAGACTCATTACAGTTTATCTAGATCTTTGATATCTCCCATTATCCATACTTAGTTTGATTTTTCCCTTGAAATTTTCCCTTATCAAGGTAGAATATTTTAAATTAGCTTATATGTGGTTAGTTTGGCTTAGGAGCTTCTAAGTTAACCTATTTGACCATTATCTCAAGTTTGTTGACTTTTGTACTTACAAGTCTAGCCTAAAAAAATTAACATACTATAGACACTTGAAAATGTCTTGACTATATCACACCTCCTTGGTTTCGTCTCATCCATTGATTACCATTTTCAATCTTGAACATTGATTTTTAGTTCAATTTCTTAGATTAATCATTTTGAATTTCTTGCAAATGAATTTCATTGAGTATGGCCTTGTTTGATCCATATCTTGTAGGTTCTTAATGTTCTTAGGATCCCAATTGTTTCAATTATACTATTATCCAAATCTTGATCATACAAAAAACCGTAAAGATACTTCTTGGTCATGTCCACCTCATTTATCCATCCAAAAATCTCACTCAAATAAAAAGGTTTTAATATCCCTTATATTCCAGTACAAACAAGGTCTCAAGTCAAAAACAAAAGGCAACAACCTAATCCTAACATGACGAACACAAACACAAATCCATTCCAACAAACAAACAATGAATTCCAACATATGTATGGACCAATGGATTTTAAAACGCTACCCCTATTGGGTCTTAACCATATTCCTAACATTGATGGGTTCATATGGGATGTAACACCCAAAGAGTTGGTTGAGGCCCAATAAGACCCTAAGGAAATAAAACTATTTGAAACAATTATAACAACCAACCTAAATCAATACTTCTTGTTGCTTTCCAAATAGGGGGCTAGATTGCCCCCCATTTGATATAACATGTATCCAAAATTTCAATATTAACATTCCATCCCTGACATTGGGGGAAACCAAATCCAATAACAACATACCACCTTCACTACAACTAAATCACAACCTCACTATTCAACCCCCTAACAATCCACCTACCAACTCTTCACAAGTTGTTGTAAACATTCCAAAAACCACCATCCCTGCTAATTCCACAAAAGTGACAATACCAACCATACGTACTTAGGCTCCCACATACTCTACACACATCACTAACCCATTATACAACACTGCATCCAATTAAACTATTGCCCCCACCTCAACAATTAAACCACATGGGTAAAAGAACAAACCTACATCACACTTTTGTCCAACTAAATGGTTCTAAGTGAAATAGTTTTGACCTAAACAGTTTTGGTTCAAAATAGTTTCACCTAAACTTCGCTTCTACGCGCAGTTCAAGTGAAACTGCCGAAAAATAAAATAATTTTTCCTTTGTCAATTTAAAATGGAACACAATTTGGCGTAACAATTATTAGGTTGAAGGGTTCACAGACGAAGCGGCTTTTGATCAAATTGTCTATGTGTTCTTGTTGGCAATCAACTCATTTTTAAAAAAAAATCTTTGAACATTTCTTCTTGAACATGATATTTCTTTAATCAGAATGGTTTTTTTCAAAAAACGAAAAATACCCTTTTATTTTCTCAAAGTCAACAACCCAAATATATAACTTTTTGATATTTTGATTAGTTTTAATATGTTTTTTTTAATTTTAAATAATGCATGTAGGTTGTTAAAATAAAAATGAGACTAATTAGAAATTTTTTTAAAAATATTAAAATATATTATTTTAAAAAATATATATGTGGTGCACTAGAGGAGAGAATCCTTTTCAAAACGGTATAAATTTTTTTTTGAAAATGATAAAAAAAAATTAGACAATAGTTGACATCAAATGAAAACTATCAAATTCTGGTACACTTGATTATAAAACATTATTACAAGACAAATATACATCAAAAAAAAAAAATTCCATGCACTAGATATTGAAGTTATCTATTTGGGGAAAAAATAGGGGAAAATAAATATGTTTTCTATTTTTTCTTGACATCAACTCAACATCACTTTTTCTTTAATTTTTTAGCAATTCAAAATCTACTCTTAAATTTATAAAGTATAAAAAATTGAATTTAAAATTCTAAAGTCACTTTCTATCCCAAAGAGTTCACCACATTTTCATTAGTTTATCATTTAAATTCAAAACATAAATATCACTTTATGGTTCGAGTTGGGAATGCTACGTTTTGTGTTGGATTAAGTTGTTCAGCTTTTATAAAATTCAATGACCACGGGTTTGCTGCCCGCGCCCATCATCGCCAGTAATCTCACGCTTCACGACACCATCTGCTATGCTCCCCAACCCATTGCATAGCACCCACCTAATTAACGCCTGACAGTACGCCCACGGCACCGCCACATAACGCCGCTGATTTCCCACAGCCATTGATGTCTAATATTTATTTATCTTTTTTTGTGCAAAGATGCTCCCATTCATTGTAAAACTTGGCTGTCTGTGAAGCGTAGGATCATCTTCAGAGTTGTAGGTCATATGGTAGAAGATGCCTCCTAGGGTTGATTCCCTTGATGGACCTCCTAAAAGCTTGTTAGTTTGATATGAAAAAGGATAGAAAACTAAAATTGAGATAAATTGGACCTAGGAGGTGATACACCAATGATGAAAAGACTTCGTACTTGTTGTTCTCACTCACAATTTCTCTAAAAAATTGCTCTATTCTATGCAAAACTCATTTTTTTTTTACTGAAGCTCTGCCTAAAGTGTTTTCAAGAAGGTTGTGTTTCAGAAGTTTTATCAAAGGAAAAACAAGTATTTTTATGCTTCTAATTTTAAAATAACTAACATAGCCTATAACTATGAGTTTTTCACATTCTTGCATAAAGATGATTTCAAATGGGACATAATTCAAGGATTCAGTATTGAAAATCACAACAATTAGATCAGATCACTCATAAACACACTCAATACATGAATTTTGAGAAGGAAAAATGTTGTTTTATTGAAAAATAGGAACTTGCTTGTATAAATCTGAAAACATGCTTCAAAACATTTAAACTTGTTGCTCTATATAAAAATATCTCTCTGAATTAGTTACAATCTCTTCCCTACCATAAGGAAAAAAAGAAGTATGAAAAAACTAACTCTAAAAAGAGTTGAAAACTTGGCTTTATGGAAAGCTTCCTCAAGATAACTAAAGTTGATCCTTGTGGAAGATGTTGATTTTGCATGATGAGTTGAACTCCCTCTAAATTGGAAGCAAATCATGCAAAGTTTGGTGAAGAAGAGTTGACTTGAACTATTGACCTCTTGACCTTTGCATGCTCCTCAAATTTTGTCCCCAACTAAACTTGAATTGATCTTCACAAAATATATGAAATTGATTGGAATTGATGTCTTCAATCAATTTGCATGAAACTTTCAATTGTTGGGTGTACAAGACAAAAAAAAGCCTCTATTTTAGGACTCCAAACTGCTCTAAACTACATGCTTTTGGCCTCAAAC
This sequence comes from Sequoia sempervirens, assembly GCA_007258455.2. Classification (NCBI taxonomy): domain Eukaryota; kingdom Viridiplantae; phylum Streptophyta; class Pinopsida; order Cupressales; family Cupressaceae; genus Sequoia; species Sequoia sempervirens. Next base: position 4,124 of record VDFB02268515.1, read on the forward strand.
TCCACTCAACTCTAGTTGTAACCATGTGGGCTTCTTAAATAGGCCTAAATTGGTTGAAAACACCATGAAACTAAAATTTTAACTCCCCTCAACTTGTCCTTATCTCATGAATGATGATGTGTTATTGAGAGTTGCTAGTAGATAAGTGGGTCTTCAATGTGGCATAGGTTAACTCAAAGACTTACCAACTGATGTGTGATTCATAGATTATAATCCCTTCATCTGTCAACTATCATAAATCACCATCCTAAACTACCATCAATGAAATGACCTCTCAATGCTTGCACTTATTAGATAATGTATTGCCCCATTTGTATGCTTTACTACCCCTTGGTAAGGTTATTAGAGCTCACTATGAATAAGGACTGCCTTTCATGGATAAGACATTTATTTAGGACTATCTTTTAGCATTTGATGACTTCACTTGAAAAACATAGTCAAAATCTAACTGTCATGCATTAGGTGATAGTCATGCAAGGTATTGACTAGTCAACAAAACCACAAGGTCATGGAGACTTTGATCACTTATCAAAGGTCTCACAATCATAAACACATTACTTGTCATCTTTTCCACATAGTCATAAGTTCATTTCCAAATTCCACACCACAGTCATTGTCAACATTTCACAACCAACAAGGTTTCATTTTCATAGACTTAATAGTCCTTAGGTCTCATTTACTGTCATAGACTTTATCATAGTATTTAAGCACTATTAGATTTTCTAATATTTTCTCCATGTTTCCTTTTTTTCACTATCATTTAAATATTGATATGACCCATGTGACAATGTCATCTAGCATGGTGACTGTGACACTTATGTCTCCCTCTACCTTTCTCTAGCTCTTTATAGTTTACAACCAATTGAAAAGTTATGCTCATTGTGTTAAAATATGATGATACCCTTATTTGTGCCTATATGATCTATGCCAAGTTTTCCTTTCAAACCTCTATCTGCACAAATGCTTGTGGTAGCTATCTTTTAAGGTCTACCCTACTCTATCCCCTGCCAAAGGGTTGTCCTTCACTACAAACTTCTTGTTCACTTTTCTCATGAATGTTAATGCACATGAGTGTTAACTATGGATCTTCTTTTTTTCTTTAGGTTTTGATGATCTTTGCCCTTGATTATTGTATATAACCATCTCTATCTTCATTGAATGAATTTTATCTTTGAACTACCCTAAATCATCATTTGAAAATAGTAACCTAAGAATTGTCCTTATCTTCATTTGAATATATGACTGTCCAATGAATTTGTTGGTATGACTATCCTAGATCTTCATCTGGACTATCACATGGTTTTGAGGTCTAAATACTGATTATTCATCCCTTTCATGGTGGTTTGAATATTGATTATTCATTCCTTTCTTGAAACCTTCATCAATATTATACTCTTTTGAAGGACTATCGTGGCATTTATACCACTATCATATTCATGACAGTCATAAGGACTATCCTTTGCATATGGACTATCCTTCTAGCATTGGCAATGAGTGTCATCTTAATATCTTATAACTATCTTTATTTATTCTTCAAGAACACTGTCATCTATCTCTGATAATTCATAGCCCCTTTGTATTTCATGATCATTGTGATTGATTGCAAAGTCCTTAGGTTATTGACTATCCTAACTTGCACTCTCATCTAAAGGTCTTCCCCTTGAAGGTCAAAACCATTGTGACTTTTGGTCTCTTGAAAATTTTCCCTTTTGTCTTTAACATGGTCTCTACCTTCAAGGTGAAGTCACAATTCTTGTCTATGATTATCCTACCCTTAGCTCTGTTGCATGATACATGGTGTACTGTCATATTCTTGTTTATGCATACTAACCCTTTGAAACTTCATTGCATTCATTTATATGACTATCCTCATGCATAAGATCATCAGAACAATTTGAATTGTTAAGACACACTGTCTTCTTGACTGTGAGGTCTCCAACAGGTATCTTAAGGACTTCATCACTTGTAATATCTTCATCATTCCTTGTTTCATGTGGTGTTTTCCTTCTTTAAACCATATCTAAAGGCTTGTAATTCTTACAAATATGAGGGTTGTCTTCTCTTTGTTAAATTGTGATTGTCATTTAGTCATTGGCATCTATGCTATGCTATGGAATTTGAGAGTGTTGCCCCTATGATAGTCATATAACCATTGATCCTTGCATTTATCACTTTGAATTTGACCTCTAAAAACCTTTCTCTTGACCACCATTGTCCATTTATGCACTGTCACTTTAAAAACCTTTAAAATGACTATACATGAAGTGCCTCTAATTCATCAAAACCGATATATCTTAGACCTACCAAGATTTGATTAGGCAACATTAGCTCTACCTTATAGAATTTTAAGCATTTGGTCTCATTGCTTCCTTTGTATCTTGTTCCTTTGAAGGAAAGTACAAATGACCTATTGGCTCTTTAGTACTCTTTACTATTTGTAGTGTAGGAAAATGTAACCCTTTAGATTTTCTCACTTGTTTGGGCCCTCCTTATTTAAATTGGACTTAATAATTCCTTATTTTAGTGTTGTTAAATGCACCTCTTTACATTTACACACTTATTTGGGCCCTCTTAATTAATTGATCTTGATTATGCCTTAATCATGCCCTTTAATTCATTTACAAGCCTAATTAATTACATTTTCTAAAGGGGAAACCCGACAATAATTAATACCTAAGCATAACACTTTACATCAAGCAATGTGTGTTCCAGGTTTATGGACCTGGGACCCATTCACCCATGGGAGAATGGTTCCTCCCTAAACCTTAGTACCTAAATTTAAATAATGTTTTTGGTGGTATTTTAATGTTTTCAAGTCTATAATTCAATGCCAGCTTGTGATATTTGAATTTTGGGAAATTAAGGATACATGTACCTATAAATACAATGTTATTTCACTAAGTTTCACCTAGAGTTTTTATGCAAGCATTCCTAAATAAAATTTGATGATCAAAGGCATTCAAGAGTAGATAAGATCCATCCATCATGTCAAATTCTTCTTGCATCATGCATATTTTTGGAGCTCACGTTGTGATGTAGGTTTCATGATCAAGTCATGCATTCAAAGTATCATTTCAAGAAAGATTCAAGCGTCAAGATCTACATCTGATTCATCCATATCATGCAAGTTGCATACCTCTTAAGATCTCCATTATCAAGGTTTCATACAAGGTTTTGTTGAGTGGTAACATAGCTTTGTTCATTCTTCATTCCCTCTTTCATGCATTATTTTGATTTAAGGTTTGATTACCAAAACAGGGTTTGACCAAGGTAAATTCCTATTCAACCAAAACAAATATTTTTCTCTCTTGTGTGTGTAATTGCAAATTTAGGTTGAAGAAGACTTGAAGACTTCTTGAAGAGAAATATTTACAAAGTTGTCGTCAAATCATAGAATCTACTACGGTCAGTTTCTGGCTTTGGGCACTAGGGTGGAAAAATTAGAGATCTTTGGAGTCTACACTGGGGGAGGCTGAAGATTGTTTGTACTTGTGCTTGGACCCATTACCCATGGTAGATGGGTCTCGGTCGACTTGAAAGAGCATTTTTGGTGGCCGGTACGCAATTTTCTGCAACCTTACCAGGATCCCACATTCTATTTTTGGTTTCTGCAAATATTGGAGTTTGTATTGTTGTTTCAAAGTATTAAATTTCATTTTGGTGTTGGTTTTATTTTGGCTTTCTCCCCAAAGTGTTATTTAACCACCAAACCCTAATCTAACTAATCATAAAAGAAATGCGAAGGATATTTCTACTTTGACTTAAATTCCACCTAAGGGGTTGATAATAAATTCATTATGTGGATCTCATTTCTAATGAATTTGATAAATAGGTATCATATCATATTTCACCCCTTCATTTTTCCAAAAGAAAAATCCTATTTTTCATCATTTCACTATCATTGTCCTTACTCTTTATTTCAATCAGAAAGATTGTCTTCACATAGCATAATGACTATCTTAAATGAGAAACATTGTTATTTTACTAGTGCATGAACCCACTATCTCTCTCATTCAGCCATTGCTTTATCCTTTTAATTTCATGATACCATGTCTTTGTACATATTTTATCGCTCCATTCTCAATTCATTTCTATGGACCTATGTCTTTCCTGAGTAGTCGCAAGGAGTGTCTATTCACACAATCCTCTAAACTTTCATTTTGTGTGAATATCTTTCATCTTTCACGCCATCTTTGTCGCTCCAAAACGGTAATCAACTCCTCATTTGTGCTTCTATCCCTCATATAGAGGCTATCTTTTTGGAAATCGCGGTCATCTAGCTGAGGTTTTGTCGCTGAATATTATCGTGGATAAACTCTCTCACTACCCTTCATTCACAATCCTTAGGTGTTGACTGTCATGAATTATAGTGTCCTCATCTCATTTGACTATGATATTCATGGCTTCTTCATTTTATTTGACTAGGCTTTCAAAAATTTGGTGAACTTGAACATCTCCAATGGTGTTTTAGTTGTCCTTTACTTGCACTATACCCTAGATGAGCTATAAGAGGGTAGTATGTTGGGATTAACCCTTGAGGGAGCCACATTTTCCTCCACATACAAAAAAATTTGAGCAAGCTTTGACATCTCTGTGATTTTGTGAAATGGTTATCGGGCATGAGTTAGGATTTTCACATTTTTGACTTTCCTCAGTTCACTAGAATTTTAACAACTCATGAAAACTAAAATCAAAATATATCTCACTCCTATAATTAACCATGGTATTCCAGAGAATATTAAATGGCTCTTCCATATCACATCAAAGGAATTGTAAATACCCTATGGAGAATCTACCATATCTTCAACTGCATGAAGTTTAGTCATGGCAGAAGGGACTCATGATCAATTTTGTGGCTCTATTTGGCTCATGTGTGCCCGAGACTTGAAACCTCCTCAAAATCCATGCAAGCTCTGGCTAGGCTTTACTAGGACAAATAAAAAGCCTGGCCTCCTCCATGTGAAGCTTTCCTCATATTTTCTTTTTAGATTTGGCCTTTTCTAAACTTGGCACTCAAACATAGAGTTTTTCTCATTTATTTCAAGCAATGTGAGCCTTTTTTTGTTTTTTGGCATGGATTCTTCTTCTTTTCTTGTTTTTTTGGCATGGGAAAAAGATATTTGAGGGATAATGTTTTTCTTTTACTTTTAACAAGACTTTTAAAATAGAATACCAACTCTCTCTCTTTTAAGTATTAAAAGACTTAAGATGAAAAAAGATTATTACAATGAATTTTTTAATAATGCTAAGTTTTTATAAAAATGGACTACATTCTTGGTAACCTTTGAGGGTGTTTTGCCTACTAAAATAAATAATACAAATATCCTTGCATATTCATTGAGTAATAGAGTCATATAGGCTTGAAAAGAACTCAAAAAATCAAGGTATAGCTGAGAGAAGTAGAGAATAGAAACAACCTAAAACAAGACCCAACTATCCTCTAAAGGACAAAACTAACTATGCATAAAAACTCAGAGGAAAATAAAAGACTCAAAATTCCTCTAATAGGACAACAAGTCGTGCATCAACATGTATTGGAATAGAAAGACTCAAAGAAAATGTGTAACAACACTTATTTGACTCAACAAACCTATCCTAATATGTTACAATTGTAGTTCAATACCTTAATAGCAATACTTGAGGTGAATCCCATTAACTAGGATTGCTATCTCTTCTCCATCAAGTTTGGACAATTGAAAAGTGTTGTACATCTTGCAACATGTGATCACAAAAGGACCAATCCACATGGCATCAAATTTAGTGTTATTTTTGGGCTTGATTTTCAACTCATCCCATTTTAGGACCAAATCTCCTTCATTGAAAACTCTTGGAAATGCTTTCTTGTCAAAAGTTTTCTTCATTTGTGCTTGATGAAACTCTAAATTTTGCATTGATTTCTTCCTTGTTTCTTCCAACTCAATAAGGTCAGCAAGTCTTACTTCCATCAACTCTTCTTCCATCAATTCTAGCTCCTGCATAAGGCTAAGTGTTGGTAACTCAACTGAAATAGGCAGCCTTACCTCTTTTCCACACACAAGTATGTAAGGTGAAATACCTATAGGCCTTTTTGGAGTGATCCTATCAACCCATAAAGCTAATTTCAATTTGTTATTTTGAGTTCCCTGATAGTCTTCTACTATTCTTTTGATGATCCTAATCAAATTCTTATTTGTAGATTTAGCTTGACCATTACCCTATTGGTAATAGTTGGATAAAACACTCAAAACTATATCATTCTTAATAGCCCAATCAGTAATTTTTAGTGCCAATAAAAGATAATGCATTATTTGAAACAATGGATTCAGGAGTTCCAAATCTTCATAAAAGTATACAACCGAGTTTGCATTTTCCTCTTTCAATGCTACACCTTCTATCTATTTGGTGAAGTAGTTACCAGAGCCATGGTTGTGGTTTGCATAACCCTTGCTGGAGTAGATCAAGTGTATAGTTGAATCTAGGGCTTGCATGAATAGAATGAAGATATTGCAAGATATGAGGGTTTTGTGTAGGTTTTTTTTGTAGATTTAGGGATTTGGGGTTGTAAATTTGTGGTTATCTTTTGTAGATCTGGGTTTATGAATCTTTGTTGGAAAAAGGGTTTTTTCATGGATTTTTATCGTGATGGTTTTGTAGGGGAAATGTTGCAGATGGCCTCTTGGAACAAAAAAAACCTCACCATTGGATCTAGGAAGCCCGAGAGATGAATATTGACATAAAATTTGACCTATTTTGGTTACAAGAAAAAATGCAATTTTTTTGCCCCCTACCCAATTCGACTATACGATCGTTAATTTGCATATTTTTTAGAAAAAAAAACTAATAAGTGGGAGGGGGCTCTATGAACCCCCCATACCCACTGCCCAGCAGCTTCAAACAAACTTTTCACCCAAAAATTTTTTCCACCTTTAAAAAAAAAAATGTCACCCTTTAATGTTTTTAAACCACCACATTAAAATTTCAATACTATCCAAAAAATTTCAATATTAAAATTTAACCCGATTTGAATTTTCCATTGGGTCTGCCACCACTTATCTAGTGGCGCCGCCAACTAGCCATTGGTGTGCCACCCTGTGGTCACCCAGGTTCGCTTATATAGCCAAATTAGGTAGATTCTTTCCAAGAGGCATAACTTTTTCCCGGAGTGTCTGTTTTTTTACTTCTTATACTTTTTGGAAAGGTGATTTCGTGCTCTACACTGTGGTATCAATGGTTTTTCCAAAAAAAATTGTTTTGATAATGTTTGTCTTGCTATAATTTAGATGTTCCCTTTGAACTTGGAGAGGTCATATCTTGTGCATACAAAGTCAAATTTCAAACTTCTTATAGTCGACAAAAAGCTTGTTCAGAGCACTACACAATGGATTAGGTTTAGAGATGTTTTGGCATGATTTATTTGTTATTATTTCCATCTGGCCTATTTATGGGTTCTTTTTACTATGGTGATTTTGTGCGCTTATGGCTATTTGGATCTTGGTGATTTGATGTTGAAGTCATTATATACTCACCTGTACATCTTTGATTACTCTTATTTAACATGGTTATCAGTATATTGTTAGATTTGTGCGTTGCATTATTGTATCTATAAGTTGTGCAATATTGTAGGTGGTTTATACTTACATGTTGCATTTATGACTTAAATGTGGGTTGTTTATGCCCATAGATTCTTTAATGTTGTTACAGATTCAGATTGGTGGCTTGGTTTAGTCACTTGTTTTGTTGGTTTGGTTGTCATGTTGAGGAGGAGAGATGGTATTACTAGGTGCAATCATGATATGAGACCTATGTAGTTGACTATGTGATGCAGAAATGTGTGACATGGTTGGATTATGTTGTTGGTACATTTTGTGTTGATCATGGTGTCATGGATGGTCCTTGTGCTTTAGGGAGTTTGGCATGACATGATTTTTTATACAGGTACTTTTTCAGTGGTGTTGGATTGGTTCCTATTTTGGTTTGTGGTGGTATATCTTCTTGGCTTGAGGATCATGGTTATAGTTGATCTTCATGGAGGAAATTGTTATCACAATGTCATGGGTAGCTTGGTTACATGTTCAGTAGGAGCTTGTGACAATGATGGTTTAGTGGTGTTGTATCTTCTTGGTTTGGAGATCATGGTTTGTAATCTTCCCTTTGGGAGTTCAATGTTGAGTTATTTGATTGCATTGGGGCCATTGAGGGTCTTCATTTAGGAGATGGTTGTCATGTTGTCATGGAGAGCTCGGTATTGTGGTTTAGTGGGATCTTATGCCGATGATGTGGATTCATCATTTGATGGTGGATGATCTTCTATAATATTTGTTAGTGTCAGGGATGGACTTTTGGATTATGTTTCTATGCAGTGGGGGTTCTTTGATATCTTCAGCTTCATTTGTAATATATGGTTATCTTTATGTGATTATGGAGATGTTGACATCTTGGTTAGCCATGGAGGACTCTTTGGTTGAGGTATCATGATTTATATTTTGACATATGATCCTTCTTTTTATAGGATGGTTTTGTATTATGTCATGATGTACTCTTGATTGTGCATTAGAGTGTTGGAATGATAAAGGTATATGATATGTTCATTAGAGCATATGATCTTCTTTTGAGATGTGATATCATGATGTCATGATGTATTCCTAATTTTTGAGATTGGAGCTTTGGCATTGATCTTGGTTGGTTATCTTGGTATTAGGTACATTGATCATTTTCTTGAGATCTTCATGATGGTGTTATGTTGCATTTGGAGTTTAGCATTGATTGATGGTTATAGGTACTCATGGATACTTGGAGACATAGTGTGAGGCTAGGAGATCTCTTGTGATTAGAGACATATGTTGAGACAGATACTCATTAATGAGGTTTTAGCTCGAATTCCAAGGAACCTACACCTTGGTTGGATGTGAGTTCAATAGGGATCTATGATGAGATTGTTCTTAGATGAGTCATGATGACTTGGATATCATGGAGGAGCATTCTCATTTCCCACTCTTGGTCTACTAAAAAAATTATCATTTGAAAGGTATTGCCCATTGTTACTTTTAGATGCATTATGTTTTATGCTTTTCTTCTCATGCATATGGATCTTGATCTATGGATAGTTAGTTCTAGAGGGTTCATTTTAGGGATATTGGCATGCTATCTACTTATGCATTATGAGGTTATTCATTGATGTTGAATTTAGGAGATGTTATTGGGATTTTTCCCTTGGTTTGGGGATGGATTTCGTTTGATCTACCTTTGGTTTGAGATCCACACATATTGGTTATGGTTAGATGGAAATAGTGATATTATCTTTGGGGTTTTATGGAGAATATCATACTTATCACAACTTAGCACTTAGAGGTGTGTTTAGAAGGGCATGCTATAGGTTTTGATTTGCACATTCTCTCTTTGGTTTTGTTCTACTTCCTATATGTTTGTATTCACATGACATTGGATTTGAGATCTTGTGTGGAGCTATGGTGATCACTATGTGTGTGGTCATGTGTTGTTAATTGTTCTTTGGTGACAACATGATTGTTCCTTTATCTCTTTCCTTAGTTGGTTATGGAGAACTTGGGGAGCTATGGAGACTTGCGGTGAGAAATGTATTGCAACATATTGGTTTGCAAGATTTGCATATCTTTATGGATGTTCCTTGGTACATGGTATTGGTTGCACTTCTATGGTTTGCTATTGGTGGATCTTTGGATTTCTTAAGCATTTTTTAGATTTGGCATTACCTATACAGTGGGAGTTTCTAGATGTGTATGTTCATTATATGACAAGTTTGGCACTTGGAGCTTGTGATTGCATGTTATGGGTTTTATATGTTGATGGCATGAGGTTCACTTGTTATAATTTGTATACCTTTGAGATATGGATAGTTGGATGCATTTTGTGGGTGTCATTTTTAGATATGGTGATTGATGGGTCTAGTTATTAGCTTATTTTTTGTTACTTTCATGCATACTTTTAGACACTTTTAGATATACCTTCTAAAAAATATTCCTATATCATTCTATCTTTTCATTCTTATTATGCAAACTTGAACATAAAATATAATGATGAAAATATGGTTATGAAATAATAGTATTCATGGTTTATTTGTAGATATGCATGAAATGTGGATGGAATTCTATGTTTTAATTATGATAGTTAGTCTTGTATACATGTTTGTGAATTAACCTTTTTGCAGCCAAGGAGGAACTATAGCACATAGCAGTTGAAAGTTGAACCCCCAGCGAAAGGAAGATTGGGACAACAAAATAGGGGAGTTCCAGATTAAGATGAATGCGATAATTGTTGATTAAAGACACTTGATGGAGATTGAACGTGCATCATTACAACAAGTTAATAAGTGTTGGAAGAGGATGACTCCTTTATTGATAGGATTTTGAAAAATGTTTGTGTGTTTTACATGCAATCTTGTTTTACATGCAATCCTGTTTTATAGAGTTTCAATCCTATTAGGATTCTTCTTTCCTTTCCGTTATGGTTTGAACAATTCAATCTTAACTATATGCTCTAATATCTAGGAGTGGAAGTTAATGATTGTGATTAGTTTTTTCTTTGAATAAGAGTCCCTTGATCTTGTATATAGTTGATGGTTGAGTCCTTAGATAAGTTAGTTGGTTTTTTAGTTTTTCATTATCAGTTATTTTCCAGTTTCAAGACATGATGGACACTCAGAATGATTGAATATAATATGTGAGAATATATTATGCAATCTTTCATGATATGCAATGAATGAAGTCAATTTCACTGGATGTGTAGAATCTATTAGTTAGATTTGGTTTCAGTTAAGTGAGAACAACCACTTGAGCAGGCCACTCAAGGTAACTATTCTTCACTTAA
>VDFB02268516.1:0-28399 GCA_007258455.2 Sequoia sempervirens
GAGTCCTTCCAAATTTTTGCAGAAAATGGTGTCATACACTGTAAATTTTTTATTTTTTCTTTTTTCTTTTTATGCATTCAACTGGATTACGTAGATATCTTTTTATCCATTCAAGCGGATTGCATAGATATTGGAATCTCTGCCCTTAAGTAAATTATATACATAGATATCTTTTTATGCATTCAACCGGATTACATAGGTATTGGAATCTCTGCCCTTAAATAGATTATATATACACTAAACATCTATGCTAGAAGCTTCCTTCTGAGTTTACATAAACAGAGGGATCCATTCGGTCAAAGTTACTTAAAGATTTTTGGATGGGTTTTCAACAATTTCTCTTAGGAGGAACATCATGGAAAGCAGTTGCTACTCCTACTTTGTGAATGAGATTTTTAAATGTTTTTTATTGTACTCTCAGTATGCAGGAGACACATATCTGAACTTGTATCCTCTCTTTGAAGATTGCATTCTCACTATTAGGTCAATGAAATTAAACCTGTCTGCGGATAGCTTTTTAAGAACTGTGGACTATCTGAAATTTAGTACCTTTTTGCACTAAAAAAGGGTCTCAAAGTTTCTTTGTCATAAAATTTCCTTGGGTTTTAGAAATCTGCATTAAGACTAGTAGAAAAAATCAATCCCAAAATAAAAAATCATATGACATACACTTGCATTTGGTAAAAACCCCCAAAATTCATAAGCTAAAGCCCCTCTGCTAAAAAAATCACTGCTCCAGAGTTTTAGCTCAAAATTCATGTTGCACTGCTTTCAGTTTCTCTTAAATGAAAGCCGTTTAGTTATTTGCAAGAAAAAAAGAAGTCATGTCATCTCTGCCACTTACAGGAAATAAGAGAATAATAGCACTATATCTTGTATCCCCTATATCATGTTTATGCCTACCTTTCATTAGTGCAATGTGGGTTCCCTTTTAAACATGATAATTTCTTGGGTAAATTTTATAAATTACTAGGTTTTCTGTAAATTAAAATGCTCCATATCCAGGGTTGGGGATTTCACTAGGCTCGCTGGCCTTGTGAGTTTCCTTGGTAGCTCAAGATTATGAGGTTTTCTGTAAATTAAAACTTATTTTGTCCACAGCAACCTCTAACCTTGGTAGCTCAAGATTATCAGGTTTTGCTTTTGTTCCAAGTGTGAATAATGGCTTACTAAGCCTATCTTCAAATTATAAGTAGGAAGTCAGTATAATAGTCAGAAAGCAATTCCAATAAGATTTAACTTGAAATTCTCAATGCAAAGATAGGACCAAGAGCTGTAACCTATCACTACCAGCTAGGAAAATAATAAGCTCAAAAAAACTATTGGGACACCAGCCTCGGTGAAAATAAGCTCAATGGCACCATGTTTAGACCTTGTTTGTGTTTTTTTAGGAGCTGCTATATTCTTTACTTCCATGCTTCTATTGTAATGGGTCTGTACGGCACTCTATTGTTTTCAGGTACAAAATATATGTTGAGGGATCTGCATGGTCTGTGAGCTTGAAGAACATTCTGGCTTGTGATTCCCCAACCCTCATGGTGAAACCACGATACCATGACTTTTTCTCAAGGAGACTGATACCCCTGGAGCATTATTGGCCAGTGGGACTCGACACAAAGTGTGAATCCATAAAGGTTGCAGTTGACTGGGGAAACAATCACGCAAGTGAGGTATGGCTATTCTTATTTACAGACTAAGGAAAATAAAGCGAAAACCCATTGGAGAGATTGTGTGGATGAACTTGTTTTTGTTGTTGGGAGAATAAACATCCTGATACTTTTTGCAGCCTGTCTGACATTGGGTGTGCCAAGGGCTGAGATTGTGTGGACTTACTTTCTTTTTCGATCTTACAGGCAAAGGCCATAGGGAAGGCAGCTAGTGACTTCTTGAAGAACGAGGTGAACATATCAAATGTGTATGATTATATGTTTCACCTTTTAAATGAGTATGCCAAGTTGTTGAGATACAAACCCTCGGTTCCCAAGGGAGCCAAGGAGATCTGTTCTACATCCATGTATTGCTCTAGAAGAGACAGGGTTCAAAGAAGATTTATGCAGGAATCTTTGGTTAAAACTGCCAGTGAATCAGGACCCTGCAATCTAGCTAGTTCTGCCACTTTTTACGAGTCCTTAAAGGACTGGAATGAAAGGAAAGCAAAGGCATTTCAAAAAGTTGAAGAAATGGAAAGGGAAGCAAGGGATGGTAACATCAAAGGAGTATGAAATTTTCATATACTGACTTTCCATGCTTGGAAACTCTTATTTGAAGTTTCTACTTCTAGAGGAAATTTTGAATTCACACAGCCTTTCGTGATTTCCGCCAAAGCAACCAGTGCAATTATTATATTCATTTATTTTTCTAAGATGAAAACTCTGAGATGAGTAAAACAACTCTTTTTGTTATTTAGTGTGAAAGATGATGCATGAAGATGATGTCACAATTTATTGTAGTTATTGAATTCTAGAAGTTTTTGAGATTAGAAATGGATGATGACAACCTACAAGATTGTCTCAGGATCTGAACTGCTGGTTTGCAATTGAGACAAAATTGTGGATGTGAATTTAACCTCTACCTCTAGAAATGATTTTGGTATGTCCAATGATGACTCAATGGCCCAACACATGACCTTACAAAGTGTGAAATACAAAAATAAAACCCTTTGTTGTTCCTAGTTTGTGAGAGTGCTTTGTTGAGCTGTGGGACTCTTCCCCTGGTAATTTTGTGCCCATTTTGCTTGCTCTTTAGTCCTTATTGCTTGTTACTTTTCAAACCTTACTTATTTGAGTTAATTGTTTCTGATATCCATATTTTTATGCTTGTTATTGTGACAATCCACTATAATACAATCAGAATGTATTAATTTATCATCAAAGATTATTTTATTTCTCAAACTTTTAATAATCAAGCACACAAATCGTATAAATTTTTATTTAGTTTTAACATCTAATATACATAAAAGAAGGGTAAATAAAGGGTTTTGGGTATGCGGAAATATCTATTTGGAGTTTTGACATGGAAAGTTAATCTAGATATTTTAAGATATTTAAAAAGATTGTATAAACTACGTCGAGTTGGTTAGAAATTTGTGACATGCCCCTCCATTTTAAGAAACAACCTTCACCCCCTCCCATGCCATCCTCTTTAATCCCCCTCAAAAAAAGATATAAAATCTTAGCAAATCTTTCATTTTTTTGAAAAACAAATTAATTTCTATTAGGAATCTTTATTTTTAAAAAATTTATTGGCAATTTTTTTACATCACTAAAATTTGTAGAAAATATTAATGAATTTAGAAAAACAATAGAAAAATGCAAATTATGATGGCAAATCCTTCTACTAAAAAAATTAATTCTTATGGAAAAGTAGGGGTTTGAGGATGAAAATGATTAATGGGTTTAAGAGGCAAACTCTAATATTTAGTTGCCACCATTTATTTAAAATATAATTTAATGGCTCTCACTATATTCCTTGCAGTAAAATGTACCCACGATTTGTAATGTTCACAAGGTTTGAAATTGCTTTTGGATTGTTGATCTCAATGAAGATCTAAGATCCAAATGAAATTTTAAGCCCCATGAGCATTACAAATCATAGGGGCATTTTACCTTGTGAAATACAAGGGCTTTTATATTATATTTTAAATCAAATGGTGGTTTCTAGAATTTGGAAATATGACCCTAAAGCAATTAATAATTATGATACACTATTGGTAAATTACTTTAGATTTTTACTATAACTTTTAAAATTTAGGTGAATCCAATCTAATAATGTATCAAGCACATAGGAGGGAGAAAAACCTAGTGTGAAATTGTCAAGAGTGACAATTTACGACGTTACAAGGTGGTCAAGGACCTCCTCCCAAATCCATCTAGTGAATTCATAGTGGAAGAACAAATGGTTCATTGTTTCTTATATTTTACAACATATAATACATCTGTTGATGAAGGAGAATCCTTGCCTATTCAAGTTATCAATAGTGAGGATCTTATTATGCATATCAACCCACTAGAAACAACTGATTTAAGGTATTACTTTGTTGTTCCAAACCATGTTCTAGTTAAATGTAATCATTTTAATCCTCCACAATAAGAGCATATGCAAACTTAACAAAGAAGTAATCAAAAGGGCTAGGGGACTAGCAACAGGCATCCTTCTTATCAAGCCTGAAGAAGCAACAAGAACCAATAATCTTGTTTAAGCTATTCACCATCTCTATCTAGACATGTTGACTCCCACTTCTTAAGTTCCTTTCTCTTAGTTGACTCTCAAAATCTTTCCACAAGGTATGGGGGGCATTCCAACTAATGTACCCATGTACCATTTAATCTTGTAAGTGGTTCCCTAACCATATCCAAGCTCTGGATAGAGGATAAGGAAACACCTTCAATCCACTTATCATTCTAGAAGTCCACACTTTTACCATTTCAATTTTTTTGTTTCTAGTAACTAGTTTCATTTAACAAAGCCACGAGGGATAAAAGGAGAAGAAAGGGAGTAGAAATTATTACTATTCTCTAGATACTTTGTATTGAAAATGTGAACTTAATCCTTGTTTTCTTACACCAAATTCCATCCATTTTTGGTAAGAAACACTTTATTGAACTACTTCAATCTTCTAATCCCTAATCCACCTTGACTCTTAGGTTTGTAGACCTTATCCCACTTAACCAAATAAATTATATTTTTGTCCTCAACACCAACCCAAAGATTTATTTTTTATCTTTTTAAAAATTTCAGCCATGACCATGGGAATTTTGAATAGGGACAAATATAAGACAAGAATGTTTTGGAGGGAGGTTTTCAACAACAAAAAATTACCTATTTGGCTCAAAAACTTTCCTTTCCAACCGACCAACTTTTGTTGCACTCTTTCCATAACGTTGTTCCAATAAGTGTTAGGTAGCTTTTCAATAGTTAGTAGGAGGCCAAGATAAGTGATGGGTAGGCAATCTTGTTGGCAACCCATAAAGTTCAAAATCCTATCTTTAAGAATTCTCTCACAATTGAAGAAGTATAGTGTACTTTTGTTGTACTTAATATGTTGCCCATAGCTTTAACATAAGAGTCCAAGATAGCCTTCCAAATTTTTGCTTCCACAACCAATGAATCTCTAAATAAGATGGTGTCATAAAAAAATTGATGAGAAGAAGGGGATAAAGGGGAGTCAACTCTAACCTCTGGGAGTTTATTAGAGACAATAAGTTTCTATAAACTTCTACCTAGAGATATCACAACTAGAATGAACAAGTATGGGGAGAGGGGGTCCCCCTATCTTAACCCCTTACCCCTCGAGAAATATCCTCTAGGGATCTCATTCACCAACATTGAGTAGGTAGGGGAAGAAATACAAGTGTTACTAATTTTGAGGGTCTTCTCATCAAACCCAATTCTTTTAAGGACATCCAAAATGAAGGCCCAAAGAAGTCTACCATAAGACTTTGATATATCAAGTTTAAGGAGCATAGTGGGTCCTTTGTTATTTTCCATAGAATGGATGAGTTCATGAGTAGTAAGCATGACATAAAGAATCTGCCTACTAGGGACAAAACCTTTTTGACAAGGAGAGATAAGTTTGTGGAGTAAAGGATTAATTTTGTTGACCAATACTTTAGAAAATATCTTATAAACAGTGTTACAAAGGTCAATAGGTCGAAATTCAAACATAGTAATAGCCTTTACCACTTTGGGGACAAGCACGATGAATTTTTGGTTTATTTTTTTACGGAGCTTTCTAGATCTAAAAGTCTCTAGTACCTATAAGCAAATCCTACAAGATAATTTCCCAAAAACCTTGGAAGAAAGGAGGAAACCTATATGGACCAATGGCTTTAAAAGAACCAAATGAGAAAACAACTTCGACTTCCTCAAGAGAGACATCCTTGCACATTCCCACATTATCAACTTCATTCAACACCTTAGGAATAACTTCCAAAAAACTAGGCACATTGTTCGTCTCTTATACTCCCTCTTCAAAAATGTAATGTCCCCTTCCTAGCTAGTGGTTTGGGGATCGAGGTAAACCTTTCACTGTGGTTCTCGTAGGCTAGCGAGATGTGGAGGGGACCCTTTGGGGGAGTTTCAGGCTCCTTAGTAGGCTTGTTGTTTCATTTCGACATACTTGCTATTTATAGTAAGTATTATCAAGCTTATTGATGGCACACTTGTAGTTGGTAATGGTGACAGGGCACTCTCGAGAGATGATTGCTTGACTTTGGCCAGGAGTTATTGAATTAATAAGTCACATTACTTTAATGATATTCTATTATTAAAGTTACTTATTAATTTAATTCTATGAAGTTACTTTGATAAAGTAACTTATAACTTGGGCGTTAAATGAAATATTAAAGTGACTTTATTAAAAGAATTCATTTTGAGTCACTTTATGAATATTTAAGTGAAGGGGTGTTTTAAGACAACACACAATATTAAAATATTACTGCCAAGGCAAGCTAGCATGGATTTTGAGTGAATATATTTAATATTTTATTGTTGAAAAAAGAAAAACCTAATATTGGGTGTGGATTTTGGAAAAGCATAAGGAGAGAAAAGATCATTGTTTTCATCTATTCAAGTTTATCATTCAAACATAGAAAACTGAGCACAGGGTTGCAGGTATGGAGTTACTGTAAGGAAATCAAAGGTGCGGAAACAACTTTCCTAACATCAAAACCACAGGGGAGTAAGCAGACAATACTTTTAATTTTCTAACTACAGTCCAATTAAGACACACATGCAAGATATACATAAATAGAGCAAATACACAAAGAGAAATCAAACAACAGATTTTACGTGGGAAACCCTTTCGAGAAAAAACCCACCATGTAGCAGGTCATTGCAAGCCAGGAGAACACACACATAATGCGAATAATTTTTTTTTAAATAATAGAAATAACATGTAACAACATTAAATCATAAACACATAGCATAACACATAACATTAATACACTTGGTTCTCTAGGGCACGCGAGGTTACATTGCAACCACAACACAACATAAAGATAATGAAAACAACATAACCATTTAATTTATAAAAACCATATACAAAGATACAACTGATAGCCATGATGCGAGTATGTCAACATCGCATAATTACATCCATGATAAATCTTTTAACATGATCCAATTCAAACCTAACTATTACATCATTGAAATAATATTACATTACAATCTTCTTTGATACAAGAATTACATTGAATTTCCCAACATGGGGATTGATACAAAATAATGAACATGAAGTACAACTGATCACTGGAACATCTGCACTGCGGAAAGCTGAGATGACAAGACGCTGATGGGGAACCCAACGGGTACGGAGCACGTTCCACCCAACCATGTGAATTACGAAGTAACTCACCCCCCGTGCTCAGAGGTGACGAGGAAGTGAACCCGACCATGGATGTCAACCGACTCAACAACATGATACAGAACAAGTACAACTCAAAAATGCAATGTACAACCATCAACGTACTCAATTCACATAACAAGTTAAACTAAGAGCTCAACACGATAACATGAAGTAATATCACGGAACAATCACGAATCAAATTCACAAGAATCAAAGATACATGACAAAGAGATAACATCCAGAGGCAACAATAACAAAGCACAAGGGTGTCAAGTGGAGAGTGTCATCGCATAGCTCTCATGGGATTTCCTGGCCCTTCCTCCAACTGAGGCGCCGACACCCATCTATGGATCTCCTGGCCCTTCCTCCTAACTGAGGTGCCGGCACCATAGGGTAGCTGATGCGGAGCCAATAGTCTCTCGTGAAGACGAAACTATGACTATGCCGACCACGGCCTTCCCAGTCTATCATTAATCTAAGGTAGCCCTAATGCATAGCCGAGGAATCCAAATTTTTATTATCTTGTGTGATTAAACTACCCATCCCCCTAAATCTATTGTTTAGGTTATCACTTGTTTACTACTCTTCGAGGGTTATCCTGGCCCTTCCTCATCCGAGGCGCCGACGCCCACGAAGAGCCACTCTCCCACCTATGACCCCTAACATATCTCAAATCAACGAGGGTTGGACCAAATCATAAGACATAGTAATCAAAACCACACATGCGAGGTAGCATTCCTCTCGCGGCAATCCATAACAACTATCATAAGAGAACGTCCAACCCTTCCAACATAAGTTACAAAGCTTCGAAACCAAAGGTATAATGAAGACAACTTCAACAATAACATGCCTCTGGACTAAGGTTAAAATACGATAGGGTTCCCACGGTTCAACACAAGCTATAACGATAAACATTAGACACAACATGAAAATTCACATCACAATTTGCAAGGTTGCACCAGTAAGTTTTCTTTCCATTCCCAGTTTGACTAACTTGATAGGGTTGTTTACTACAATCACAATTGCAGACTAAATCTTGTCTATCACATTTGTTTAATCAAACGATAAATTAAATAATACCCATTTAAAATAAATAAATAACAATACTTAATAATAGCAACGTTGCACATATAAAAATCTGAGACAAAATTTGCATCCACACCATATAATAAATTAACATTTCAATTTAATTAATTATACTCCAATTTTAAAATAAAATACATAATAACTTATATTTTTGATATATATATATATATATTCCATAAATATATATATATATACCTATATACCAGATAATAAATTA
Source organism: Sequoia sempervirens (assembly GCA_007258455.2). Lineage (NCBI taxonomy): Eukaryota > Viridiplantae > Streptophyta > Pinopsida > Cupressales > Cupressaceae > Sequoia > Sequoia sempervirens. The sequence continues at coordinate 8,649 of VDFB02268516.1, forward strand.
TTATCTAAATCTAAATAACTTAATTTTATTTTAAAAATTAAATACATCTTAATCTATATTAAAAAATATATATATATATATATATATATAATACATATATATATATATATAACATAAATATATATATATATATATACATATATATATATATATTAAATAAAAAAACGCAATAAAAAAACAATAAACAAAACTCATTACAGCCCATAGGCCGTAGCCTATGACTGCACGCAGCAGTCTTATTGACTGCTGTGGCAGTACCGTGTGCAGGGGCGAGGCCGAGGGTACGGCCTCGGCCGTCCCTTCGCCCTCCCTGCACTCAATATTATTTATTTATTTATTTTTATTTTTTTTATATATAATTTTTATTTTTATTTTTATTTTTTTAATATAAGAACCTTGAATAAAATATATACTGCGCACAGGTACACATGGATTTCAAGAATTCGATTTTCGTTTTCTAAAAAAAACAATGTAATTACCTTTAAACCATGAAATGAATATAAGGTATATATGTATATGTATATATATATACACAATATTTTTCTGTATATATACATATCATATATATATATAAATATTTCAATAAATACAGATACAGTCATATAGGTAAAATTATATAAAACACAGACAAATTGATTTTCTGTATAAAATACAGATTCATCACATATTCAAAATTTTCATTAAAGATAATTATAAAAATCGAATTTCAAGTTTGTTTAAACACAAAAGGATCTTTTTCCTATTGATTTGCTTACCAGGAATCAATAAATTTTCCAATGAAGGTTTTCTATATTCACCAAGAATTATTCTAAATAATTTTTTTTTTTTTTTTTTTTTTTTAATTTCAATACTAAATCATCTTTTCTACAATCCTATCATTAATAAATTAAATGTTTCAGAAGATTGGGTTTTTTGGTTTTGACAAAATTTTAAATAGTATAATTTCTATGATTTCCCTTGTTTTCTAATCTATTAACTTGTTCTAGTTTCAGTTTTCAACAGAAGTTCTCTATGTTCACAAAAATTATTTTTTTAACAAGATCTATTTTTCTTTTCAGAACAAACAAAAAGGTGTATGAGGAGAGAACAACGAGAGGAACCTGGAGTCCAATGCAAATTCGAAGATGCCTGCTTGACTCTGATGCTTTCGAATCCGATTCCAATCCTAGTCCAGAACGAAATCCACCTTCACTTGAGCACTTCAACTTCTGTTCCTCTGGGTGTGTGTGTGAGAACTCTCCAGAATTCATAATTAAATAAAATATATTCTTCATCTCTCCAAAGCTCTCCCCAAAAATCCAGATAAAAAGAAAAATCAATCTTTAAAACAAGCTTTCTTTTCAACACTCAAACCCTATTGGCTCACACTGTCTTTTAATTCTTTTATTTGTTTTAATTACTTTAATTCCTGTTTTGTAACTTTTCTTGCACCACACATTATATATTTAATTTAAATAAATTATTCACATAATTATCCACCACCAAATTTAATTAATTAAAATAATTTAAGCAGATTTATTATTTAATTATTATTTAATTGCAATATATGATTTTCAAAATAATTAAAATATTTAAATAATTAAATATTATTTAATCCAACATTTAACATAAATAATCAATTTCAAACGTTAAGATAAATCATAATTATAAATGCCCTCATAATAAAATAAGACAAAGCACAAACACAACAGACAAGGACGACAATTGCACAAAATCAATAACTATACCAAACAACGAGATGACCTGACATCATGGAACAGGAGGACTTCATCGTCACCTCTGTATCAACATTTATCCGTTGGGTTATTTGGTGCTCGCCCTGTCCTGCCGAAGCAGGTGGAATCGAGACTTATACCTGCAATCCTGCATACAAACGAAGTTGTGTACATGTGCATATAAACATATATATATCAAAGCATTAAAACAAGTTACGGCATTGTGAGAAGGAATTGCAACATAACAGGGCACTCGCAAACGAGTGATGCTATATTGTCCTTCGTCACACCTATTCTAACAATTATAGCATAGTCAAAGAATTACATTTCTAACTAACAATCACCTCCTAACATATTAATTTAAATCATTGCATCATATCACAATTCATAAAATTAACAGATATAATCAACCATAATGTCATATAAAGTAATCATGTCCAAAATGAAATAACATCGTCTAGCATCTAAACTAACCATATCAAACAATAGCAGTGTCATCATAGTATCTGACTAACCACATCAATAATAACAGTACCATCATAGTATCTGAGCATCAAAACAAGACATAACACCACTGAGTCCATCTAGCAACCAGGAGGGTTATTACTACCAAAATTTGAATCTCTTTGTATTACAGTAATCAATAATTACATACAATCAGGAAATTCAACTCTTTGTTGTTTCACAATAGCTACTACATTCACTGTTCAAACTCTCTCAGAAAAGCTCTCATGCAATTCGATAAACTCATCACTCTGTTCATAACAGAATCAAACTGCTTTAAACAATCTCTTTCTGATTTTCCAACAGTGCGTTCTTACCCGCCATTGCCAACCAAAGACAGTTTCCATTCGAGTCCTGATTTTTTTCCTGCATGCAGTTTTTCTAGCGATGCAACTGATGCATAAAATCTACTGTCGTCATGTTTTTAAAACTGCTTCTTGTGATTGGCCCACGATGCTTCATGTAGGACGGTCAGACTGATCAAGAGCATTCAACTTTGTTGGCATATCGGTGAGACACTCACAGTGTCTCCCCGATGCCACAAAGTTTCTCTATCGGCATCGCTACAGCTTCCACGAGTTGGCAAGATGCTATATCGACTGTAACAGGTCATACCGAAACCAACGATGACCAATATGATTCTATCGGCAAGGATTTCCCTCATCGGCGAGACACATAGCGAATTCACTAGTCTCAGCGAACAAACAGTCTATTGGCAAGACACTACGTCTTCGCCAAGACCTTCTGTTGAGTTCCTTGTGCTACACCGAAACCTTTGACAAGTCGGCGAGGCTTATCGTCTTCGCCAGGACTTCATACCGAAGCCCTCAGTCACACCGACGACTACCATTCGGCAGGACCTATACCGGAAGCATCGGCAAGACATACTGATGTCGCCAAGACCTTATGTCGACATCTTCAAGTTATGCTGGCATGAGCCATTCGACATGACTATCGCTCTTCGGTGAGACTCACATCGAAGTAGAACTTCCACCGAACGTCACACTGTTGCCAAGACTCGTGCCTATCGCCAAGACGTTTCTCCGAGCGCCCAGAGATAACCCAAAGACTTCTGTCGGCAAGACATGAGACATTCGCCGTGACGTTTCATTGAGCTTCCAAAGCTAGCCCGAAGACATCTATTGGCAAGACTCAAGACTTTCGCCGAGACATCTCCCCGCGACCCGAGAGTTACACCAATGAGATCAACTGTCGCCCAAAGTTCTTCCGATCGCCAAAAGGTCATGCCGAACACAAAGAGTCATAGCGATAGTCTCTTCGGCAAGACATGAACCCTGTCATGGCGATATGTACATTTTAGAACTTCATAACAGTTAGTCGGCTAGACATCTGTGATGTCACACCGACTTTTCCTTCAAGGAGTTTCTTGTCAGTAAGAATTGAGGCACAGATTCCAACAAGCTCCCACTTGCCGAAGATCTTACTGACACCTCGAACGAAATTCGCGAGATTCAGGCCAAAGTTGTCGAGATTAGCTGTTGAACTTGTTTGTGCTCACGGGCTTCATCAATGCATGCGCAGCATTCTCCGAGTATCCGCTTTCTCCAAAGAGACCTTCCCATCCTCCACCATATCTTGTACAAAATGATCTTGTACATCCCCATATGTTTTGGATTTTATGGAAAGTAGGATTCTTTGCCAAACATATAGCACTCGGCTATCGGTAGATAGTAATATTTTACGCATCAAAGCCAATGTTAGAGCAAAAACGTTTTAACCCGATTGCTTCTTTACAGGCATGTGTGGCTACCATGTATTCTGCCTCTGTAGTAGATAAAGCGACTACAACTTGCCACTTGCTCATCCAACTCATTGCACCACCATTCATCATGAAAATATATCCAATGGTGGATCTTCTGCTGTCAATGTCCTTAATCGGGAATCCACATAATACGAATATTGAGGTTCTCTATGAGTTCAAACCAAGTTGCCATGGTAACACAAAGCATAGTCACGAAGTGCTTAACCGGATATCCTAAACGCCCTTTCTCTTCCACGGCATCCCAATGTTTTCTTCCTGGATTAGCCATAAAATGACTAAGAACTCCCACTGCTTGAGCAATGTCTGTCCTTGTATAGACCATAGCATACATGAGACTGCCAACTGCACTTGCATAAGGCACACTGGTCATGTCCTCCATCTCAAAAGAAGATTTTGGACAATCCTCAGCAGATAGCTTCATTCCTTGTGTAACTGGAACAACTAGCTGCTTGCATTCAGTCATACAAAATCTCTCTAGAACAGTCATGACATATTTACTCTAACTGAGCCAAAGCTTTCTATTCTTTCTATCCCTGGTTATTTCCATTCCCAGAATGTACCCTGTTGCACCAAGATCTTTCATCTCGAACTTTGCAAACAGCTAAGACTTAAGATCAAAAATCATTAGCTTACTATTGCCTATAAACAACATGTCATCAACATATAGAGCAATAATAAGAATTTGATCACTTTTCGACTTTGTAATACACCGCGGTGATCACATTTTGATCTTACAAATCCCAAAGGCAGACAAATGTGTGTCAAACTTTTGGTACCACATTCTAGGAGCTGTTTTAATCCATCACAATTTCTTCAACTTGTAAACTAGCCTTTCCCTTACCTTTTACCACAAAGTGCTGTTTGGGACATATAAATTTCTTCTTTAAAGATCACCATGAAAAAGCGATGTTTTCACATCCATCTGTTCAATCTCTAAATCATATCTTTGATGCAAGTGACAAAGAGATCTAATGGATGCCGGCTTAGCTACAAGAGAAAAAATTTCTCAAAGTCGAATTCCCTCTACGGGAATAACCTTTTGCAACCGACCTTGCTTTATATATTTTTCAACTACTTGCCATTCCGGACCAATTTTCTTTTTGAATATCCATTTCGCGACCTCTGATTTTTGCTTTTAGGCAATGGACAAACTCCAGTGTCATTCTTTTCTCACGATGCCATTTCTTCATTCATGGCTTCCAACCAAGAGTTTGCATCAGACATTTTAAATGCCTCTTTCATAGTCCTAGGTTCATAAGTGCTAGAGATTAAAGCATAGGCACAAGTAGACTCAATTAAAGAAAACCCATACCTTTCAAGTTGCTTTCTTTCACGAGTTGACCTCCTCACAGGCTGAGGCTGAGGTGGTTCTTCATCATCAAAACTTTCAGAGCTACTTGAGCTTTCCTCAGTATCAGGTACATTTTGATTTTTCAATTCCTCTTTATCTGGTGTCGGAGGAATTCTTGCTACATCCTTTTCATTTTCTGATTTCTTCTCTGACTGCAGATCCAATGTAGAAGGCTTCAACTCACGAAAGATAATGCTTCTTCTATACAAAACCTTCTCAGTCTCAGGGTTCCAAAGCTTGTATCCTTTTATTCTACTTGGTGGCAATAAAGATACGCTGACTTTGTTTTCCAACTTAGATCTCTTTTCAAATGGCACATATGCATATGCCTCATAGCCAAAGACACGAATATGTCTCAAAGAGGGATTCTTTCCAGACCATGCTTCCAAAGGCATCTTCTCAACAAGAGCATAGTTAGGAGCTGATTTACCAAGTAACATCTTTGTAAAATTTTGCTTTGTACAGAACTTCTCCTCCAAGCTAGCACTGCTCAACATACTTCATGCTCTTTCCATTATCGTCCTGTTGAACCTTTCAGCAACTCCATTTTGTTGTGGAGTATAAGGTGTAGTCTTATGTCTTTTGATCCCATGATCTTTACAGTACCTTTTGAATTCATCTAAACAGAACTCACCAACATTGTCAGTCTTTAAACACTTTATTTTCCTTCCAGTCTGATTTTCTACAAGATTTTTAAATTCCTTAAACTGACTGAATACTTCTGATTTACTTTTCAAAAAATATACAAATGCTCTTCTTGAATTATCATCAATAGCGACCATTGAGTATCTTGATTTAGACAAAGGAAGAGACATTCTTGGATAAACACATCGGAATGTATATAATCAAGCAAACTAGAAGTTTTGTGAGGACTGGAATTAAATGAAACACGGTGTTGCTTTCAATATATGCAATGTTCACATAAATCAAATTCAAGGTTACAATCTTCAAGCCCTTCTACAAGGTTTTTATTTTTCAAGGTTTTTAGACCTTTCTCACCAATGTGGCCAAGCCTATGATGCCAAAGCATAGTCTTCTTTGCTGGAAGTTTAATCTCCATGGAGTTTACCACCGAGAATGTTTTCCTTCTTTCTTCATGGCGACCTTAAGTGACTTTGCGGAGACAGCTGTGCATTTAATAGCTTGTGCATCCGGCTTGTACAGTACCAATTGATCCACCCTTAGCCCAGCACCATAGAGGCCTCTAGTCATCTTGCAGCCATTTCGAGCGTGACGCACTCAATATCATTAAACACTTCTGAAGTAGGTTTAGGCGGAATACGGTATATGCATCACATCATTGATTCCTTCCTCTTCCATCGAGGGAATTGAATTCTAACTCTTCAGCGACCAACAATTTCCAAAGATGAATCACTTGCCAAATTACACCTTCCACCATTGTATTCTTCCTTGCGCCATTGAACCATTTCTCTATGAGATGTCGTAATGGAAGATGCTCCGGAATCAATCGATAGACATCCATCGTGCGGGTGTAGCCAAAGGCGCAATGAAGGCATCATCACTCTGAGAGAATCATTTCTAGAAGAGTTCTTCTTTTCTCCTCCCTTCTGATCCTTTGGACATGACCAGTTTGCCCACAGTTCTAGCACTTCACCTTTGACTTCTTGCCAGGAGACTTTGATCTCCCTTCTGATTTCGATCTAGACTTCTTGTCCTTCTTCTTGCCTTTCTCTTTTGGTCTACCTCTGATAGCCAGAGCCTCCTTTGTCATCTCAAAAGATTTCCTTCTCATTTCTTCTGATAACAGAGAAGCAACAACATCTTGCATCTTGAATGAGGATGTTGTACTTCCAATAGCCATCACCAGATGATCCCACGAATCAGGCAAAGAACATAACAGTAGCATGCAGCGATCTTCTTCTTCTATCTTCACACCAATAGATGCTAACTGAGCAATCAACATGTTGAAAGCATTCAAGTGATCAGCAACACCAACTCCATCCTGCATCTTCAAGTTGTACAACTTCTTCCTCAAGAACAATTTTGTTCACCAAGGACTTGCCTTGATAAATAGCAGCTAGTCTTGTCCACAAAGAGGCTGTAGTCTTTTCTTCATGCACGTTCAGAAGAACAGAGTTAGCTAAACAGAGCCTTATCAACCCTTTTGATTTTCTATCAGACAGGTCCCAATCCTCTTGCTTCATGCCTTGAGGCATTGTTCCAGACAGTCGTTCAAAGATCTCGATCAACTAACATATCTTCCATTTTGAGTTTCCACAGCTCAAAATTGCTACCATTGAATTTCTCTATTTCCATCCTACTGGATGTGCTTGCCATCTTAATCTGTAATTAAATTAACCGGACACCACCAAGACTCCCATTGAAGAAAGGATTTAACACAAAAGAGCCAACCCACTCACAAGGACAACACAACTGGCCAGGATCTGATACCACTTGTAAGGAAAGCAAAGGTGCGGAAACAACTTTCCTAACGTCAAAACCACAGGGGAGTAAGTAGACAGTACTTTTAATTTTCTAACTACAGTCCAATTAAGACACACATATACAGAAATAGAGAAAATACACAAAGACAAATCAAACAACAGATTTTATGTGGGAAACCCTTTCGGGAAAAAACCCACCACACCAAGCTGAATCTCTTTGTATTACAATAATCAATAATTACATACAATCAGGAAATTCAACTCTCTGTTGTTTCACAGTAGCTACTACATTCACTGTTCAAACTCTCTCAGAAAATCTCTCATGCAATTCGATAAACTCATCACTCTGTTCATAACAGAATTGAACTGCTTTAAACAATCTCTTTCTGATTTTCCAACAGTGCATTCTTACCCACCATTGCCAACCAAAGATAGTTTCCATTCGAGTCCTGATTTTTTTCTTGCATGCAGTTTTTCCAGCGATGCAGCTGATGCATAAAATCTACTGTCATCATGTTTTTAAAACTACTTCCTGTGATTGGCCCACGATGCTCCACGTAGGACGATCAAACTAGTCAAGAGCATTCAACTTTGTTGGCATATCGGTGAGACACTCACAGTGTCTCCCCGATGCCACAAAGTTTCTCTATCAGCATTGCTACAGCTTCCACGAGTCAGCAAGATGCTATATCGACTGTAACATGTCATACCGAAACCAACGATGACCAATATGATTCTATCAGCAAGGATTTCCCTCACCGGCGAGACACATAGCGAATTCACTAGTCTCAGCGAGCAAACAGTCTATCAGCAAGACACTACGTCTTCGCCAAGACCTTCTGTCGAGTTCCTTGTGCTACACCAAAACCTTTGACGAGTCGGCGAGACTTATCATCTTCGCTAGGACTTCATACCGAAGCCCTTAGTCACACCGACGACTACCATTCGGCAGGACCTATACCGGAAGCATTGGCAAGACATACTGATGTCACCAAGACCTTATGTCGACATCTTCAAGTTATGCCGACGTGAGCCATTCAGCATGACTATCGCTCTTCGGCGAGACTCACATCGAAGTAGAACTTCCACCAAACGTCACACTGTCGCCAAGACTCGTTCCTATCGCCAAGACGTTTCTCCGAGTGCCTAGAGATAACCCGAAGACTTCTGTCGGCAAGACATGAGACATTCACCGTGACGTTTCATCGAGCTTCCAAAGCTAGCCCGAAGACATCTGTCGGAAAGACTCAAGACTTTCGTCGAGACATCTCCCCGCGACCCGAGAGTTACATCGATGAGATCAACTGTCGCCCAGAGTTCTTCCGATCGCCAAAAGGTCATGCTAAACACAAAGAGTCACAATGATAGTCTCTTCGGCAAGACATGAACCCTGTCATGGTGATATGTACATTTTAGAACTTTAGAACAGTTAGTCGGCCAGACATCTGTGATGTCACACCGACTTTTCCTTCAAGGAGTTTCTTGTTAGTAAGAATTGAGGCACATATTCCAACAGTTACAAGCCGATTTGAGGACGAAAACCCTTGATAAGGACATGATCTACATGCATGAGAAATCATCTAAGGGTTCTAGAATGGATGGCTTCACATAAAGACCATCAATCTGAGCATTCACCGATCTACTTAGCATTTAGTTTCAACAATTTCCATTTACAACAACAAATTTGAATAATACAAAAGTCATACCAAAATTGCATCAGAGGCTATACAATTCAGGAAACATAAGGAGAAGGTTTGGGGGTTGCATTCAAAGGAGTTTCTTCTCCTAACTTGAGTGCACAGGTTTGACCAAGAAACCATGGTTTTACAACAACAAAAAGGTGAATTCAAGTGGCACGTGGGAACCAAGAAGACGTACAGAGCATAAAAGGAAGCATGTGTGAGCTGGAGATCAAACCACCTTGCTTTGGAGAGTATGAATTCCTTGCTTGGAGGCATCTACCATCATCTAGCCAACTAGCATAAAAAACCATGAGGAAATATGTGCAAAATGAGGCATGGTGTTCTTGCATTTGATTGTTGTGACTACTGTGTAAAAACCCAGGTTCCAAACTATTGCATTTTGGCTTATGGGTATCTTCTTATTATGTTCTAAATAAATAAAGATTACTAGGTTTTCAATTATTCAAGCAATTTCCCTTTCGTTATTTTTTTATTCAATTTCTTGAAATTTTCGGCATTTCTACCGACAGTAAAAAAATAAAAAAAGTAGATTTTAACAGAAAAATCCAAAGTCAATTTTGAAACCCTGAGGGGAAATCATAAAAAATTTCCCTGAAGGAGATTACATCATTGGCTATGTCTCTCTCCTCGGAGACCATATTGGCATCATCAAGGGTGAGCTTACTAATTCTATTTCTTCTTTTGTGTTTCAAATTATATTAGTAAAAAAACCTAGCGTTCCTATCACCCTCGTTGAGCCATTATGTTTTGGATTTTTGCTTTTAGAATAATTCTTCCTTCTTCATGAGGTCTTTCCATTCTAATTTGAGGGTGCATTCTTTGGAACATGTGTCAACATTGATAACCCTATTCTCTATAGAGTCTTGAATATATTTCAAATCATTTAATAATATTTCTTTCTTGTGAAAAACATTACCAAAGGATATCTTGTTCTAATTTTTTATTTTATTTTTGATTAATTTTAACTTTTGGGCTAACTGAACATACAGGTACCTTAGAAAGGGGTCTTCCACCACATATCAATCAAACCTCTAAAATTCGTATGTGATTCCCACATGATCTCATAGCTAAAAGGATAGGGGCCCAATTCGGTAGCCTCCTCCCAAAGTAAAAGGATATCACAATGGTCTAAACCCATCTACGAGAGAGCTCAAAGAGAAATCCTAGGTATAATGGTCAAGTTGTGAGAGATTAAAAAAATTTCTAGCTTCACCTGTATAAGATTACTATCATACCTTCTATTCAACCAAGTAAAAGAGGAGTCTGGAATCTTAATATCCATAAGGTCTGTATTTTCCAAGAAGTCAGTTAAGTCCCCCATGCTTTTAGAATAGTCTTCAGGAGCCCCCATTTTCTCATAAGGGAAAAGGAGAGAGTTGAAGTCCCTCCCAAACATCCACACATATTTTAGGGAGTTATTTAAAACTAGAGATAGAGAATCCCATAATTATTTTTTGGTTAGTTTAGAGTTCGACACATAAATATTAGCAAGAATCCAATGCACATCTTTGGAAAGGTTAGAAAGAGAGACAAAAATGTTATTTTTATTTTTCTCTAACATTATACCCTTCAAATGCAAGGGATTCAAACGAGTGGCAATGCCCCCTGAGGCACCCTCAGTAGGGCAAACAATGTATTCAACAAAAGGCCAGAGTTTAGTAATTTGAGTGAAAGATAGTTCAATCATTTTAACTTATTGGACTAGCATAATATCAATTTTATATTCCATAATACAAAATTTTATCATATTTTGTTTGTGTGGGCTATTAAGCTCCCTTATGTTTTGATGTAAGAGGGAAATAAACCCCCCTTACAAATACGAAAACTCACAATGCAACTTAAATTTCACAACATATGCAAGAAGGAAAAATAATATATTTTATTACAGTAATATGAAATAGGATTACAACATGCAGAAGCTCACAAGCTCCCTTACAACTTGGGATTTTTGCATACACAAATCTACAAAACTTGGAGTCTTCAATCCTATGCTCAATCTGGTAGCATCTAGTTATGTAAACCTACAACTCCTCAAAGCCAACCTCTCACAATGACCAGACACCAATATATAGAAGTTTAAGTGGAAAAATACCACTTTGGCATTTCAAAACAACATGCAAAATATCTCCTTGGAAAACCCATGCCCCATTTGAGGAAAACACATAAAATAATAAAAAATACTAAATGCTCACATGGTCTTCACATGGGCGCCTAAACCTCAACCAATCAAATTTGATCAAATTGAATGTTTCCTTAATCTCTAATAGCTCCGATGAATCCATGCAAGAATGTGCACCAACATGCAAGCATGGGTTCCCAACATGCAAGATCATACAAATCATAAAAATCAACATGCAAGGACATGCATTGAAAAGTGGTCCCCACCTTGAAATAGATGCCTAGGCTAGAATATTCCTCTGAGGTGCTTTTGTAACCCTTAATGAAGTTAATTTTCCTCCAAAATTAAAATTACAAATCATCATATGGGAATTACAATATTTTGAAATTTGAATTCATTTGATTTCTCACCAATTAGCCCACATTAGCCCTTATTGAAAATAACAAAAATAAGAAGCAATATTTTTGGTGATGTAAGATTTTCCAGTTTGTCTAAATTCTTTTACATCAAACACTTTAGGTAGGAAATTCATGAGCATAGGCTCACAAAATAGAGTTGAGTAGTAGAACTACTTTTTCAAGTTGCAAGCAACTTGCAACATACTCCAATACTAAGATAGTACCCTGGAAAATTTTCTTTCTTCTTCTTTTCTAGCACTTTACTGGAATGCTTGCTATCCTCCTCCCTCAATTTTTCATCCTCTTCTTCCTTCCTCTTGTGGACTCATGCCCACCATGGACTGTCCTCCACCACCAATGGTTATCTCCTTTCCTCTTCCAATTACTCACTTCTTTTCTCTCCTCTTTTGTGGGATCAATCCCACCATAAACCAACCATATCCACAAAAATCCACCCTCATCTTCCACCTTTATGGGAATTGACCCACTACAATCTGTCCTTCCCCTTTAAGAACATTTTGACCAATGTTCATTCACTATACTCATACCTGTAGTGACAACAAAATCATGGAAATTAAATATTTCCATTACTCCATTTTCTACACCTATGTTCTCCTCTTCAGTCTTTCTTCTTTCCACATTAACATGATGGATTTTCCTAGGTTGTACCTCAACCATCAACATCTCCACACTTTCATCTTCCACATTTTCAAATTCAAATTTATGCAAATCAACATACTCTTCATAAAATTTAAAAATTACCTCTATTGTTGCAATTTTTACTCTTTCACTTTCAGCCGCATTACTTTTACCTTTGCTACTCATTATCATCACCATCTTTGTATCCTCCAAAGGTCTCAACTCTGCTACAATTGGTTTCCCTCTTTCAAGGTTCATTCCTTTAGCCTACTTCTCCAACACTGCTACAAAATTTTTGTTGCTCTCTTTTTCCATTCCTCCAACAAGGCATGCTACAACTTTTCCTTTCCATCTTCTACATTCAACAACATGTCCTCCAATGGAAAATTTATTTATGCACTCCTTGCTTCTTCTTCTAAAGCCGCAACTTGAAAATTCACCTCCATCATGCCTTCAAAAAGACATGTCTCAACTGTAAATTCTTTCATCTTTTCTTCTTCTATTGTCATCTCCTTCAATTCTTCACAAAGATTTTCCTTTGCTACAATTTCTAAAATATCATTCTCCATGTCTTCCAATAGACATTCCTCAACTTTAAATTCTTCAAATTCTTCATATTCATCCTCTTCTTCTTCTTTTGTGCCACATTCATGACACTCTATTGCATCTTCTTTCTTTCCTACAATCAAAATACCATTATAAAGATAATCAAAATTACCTTCAACTCTTCTCTTTTCAATTTTTCTCCTTTCAATCTCTTCTCTTAATTCATCCACTTGTTGCTGCAACTCTATCATTCCAACTCTTATTTATTCTTGTTGTCTCTCTTTGATTTTCTCAATTCTAGGAATCCTCAAAATCCATCCAATGACAAAATTCATTTTCTTCTTCCTCTTTTCCATCCTTTAAGGCCTCACAAATCCTTAACACATTTTTTTTCAAAACTCTCAGGTTTTGCACATATAAACTGCCTCACTCGATAATCTATATACAAATCCTCAACACTCTCTACCCCTAGGTCCTTGTGTAAATTTCCTCATATCGACACTTTTTCTTGCACACTTAGGAACTCCCGCTCCGATACCACTAATGTAAGAGGGAAATAAACTCCCCTTACAAATATGAAAACTCACAACTTAAATTTCCACAACATATGCAAGAAGGAAAAATAATATATTTTATTACAAAAATTATGAAATGGGATTACAACATGTAGAAGATCACAAGATCCCTTACAACATGGGATTTCTACATACAAAAATCTGCAACACTTGGAGTCTTCAATCCTTTGCTCAATCCAACAACATCTAGCTATGTAAGCCTACAACTCCTCAAAGCCAACCTCTCACAATGACCAAACATCAATATATAGAATTTTAAGTGGTAGAATACCACCGTGGTATTTCAAAACAACATGTAAAATACCTCCTTGAAAAACCCACACCCCATTTGAGGAAAAATCATAAAATAATAAAAATTACTAAATGCTCACATGGCCTTCACATGGGCGCCTAAACCTTAACCAATCAAATTTGATCAAAATGAATGTTTCCTTAATCTCTGATGGCTCCAATGAATCCATGCAAGAACATGCACCAACATGCAATCTTGGGTGCCCAACATGCAAGAGCATGCAAATCATAAAAATCAGCATGCAAGGACATGCAGTGTAAAGTGGCCCCCACCTTGAAATGGACGCCTAGGCTAGAATATTCCTTTGAAATGATTTTGTAACCCTTATTGAAGTTAATTTACCTCCAAAATTACAATTACAAATCACCATATGGGAAAATTAGATTAATTTGAAATTTGGATTTATTTAATTTCCCACAGATTAGCCCACATTAGCCCTTATTAAAAATAACAAAAATAAGAAGCAATATTTTTGGTGATGCAAGATTGCTAGTATGCTTAGATGCTCCTGCATCATGTTCCAAGAGACAAGCTTCATAATAAAAATAATTAGGAGGATCCATCTAATCTGAGTGGATTTTCTCGAATGATCTCCAAGAGGAGTTTTAACCATTCAAGTGGTAAGAAGGGTCCTATATGGACAATGCACTCGACTATTACTTTCATTCACTTCACTATGTCGGAGATAGTGACAAGAAAAAAAAAGCATACCAAAAATACAATGTAATTAGATTGTTGAATAAAAAATTTGGAGAGACAATGTGAACATTTAGCCAGCATGTTGGTGAACATCATTAAGAATATTTTTAAGTTCTAGTGTGAAGGAATATACAGTATGATGCAACATTAGAATGTTAGAGGGTCATGCCTAATGATGTGGTAGGTTATTTTTAGAATTGGATAAATGAAATACTTTAATAATGTTTATAAGGTCAAACAACCTATGGGACCCACAAATGATCAATAATAGGGATAAGCACAACAGTCTAGAACAAGACCACCAACACGACACCTGCTTGATCTCCCTTTCTTTTGAATATTAGATCTTCTACTGGAGAGGGTTCGATAGTGGAGTGGGGTCTAATAGTGGGGAGCAAAGTAGTCCTCACTGGGCCCCACAATGGAGCACCCTATTAATTACTTATAAAACAAATTTTACCTAAAAAAAACATTAACTGATCAATCATTGTATAGATAAAATTTGTTTTATAAATGATATATATTTGTCCTAAAAAGAGATCCATCATCATAGTGATACATGTCAGAGAATATTCATAAATCATATGAAAAAACACCCAAAAAATTCAAGTTGCTCTTCTATGAGTCATAGCATGAAAACATGCACCCACACCTTAAAATACATATAACTGATGTAGGAGCATCCATGACTCAATGCAATCCCGTGTCAACTTGGAGGTGTCATTTTTGAATTTTGCAATTTTGATGTGTTGGATTTCATACTTGATGGTTGAAATTCCTATTTTGTTGTGAAATTGAATGTCTTGTAATGTGAGAAATTGGAATTTGAATTTGGATTTGTAGACATGAAAAATTAACATTATGCATTCGATCGGATTCAGTCAAATTAGATGTCGCATTAGGACCATTCATCAATTAATCAGGTGCACTTTCATCCATTCATTAGGTAATTTCATCTCCTAGGATCATTTATTTAAAATCAAATAAACATTATTATCAACCTTTTAATAAATCAAAAATCCATTTAAATCAAATCCTAAATCATATTCCATCATTTTATGATTTAAATAAATCAAATATTTAAATCATGAAAGTCAAAATCATCTAATCAGCATTAAATCAGCATAATCATCATCTATTTAATCTAACCCTGATTAAATGATAATCCCATCCCACTTGCATTCTCTAGATTTGGCCACTTGCACATGAAATTGCATTTAATTGATTTATCAAAATTATTTATTTTCAACTTGGCATAAAGGAAGAATATTCTCCAAGTTTGAATCTCCCCCCAAGTGGACATGTACACAAAATAGAGCATTTATGAGGCCTTACATGCCTCTTACATGTCCCCTTCCAAAGTCAAACTCAGCATTCATTGCAAATTTGAATTCAAATTTTCCCTCTCATGGGCACTCTTCCCAAATCTTGCACAACCATTGGCCTATCATCACTTGACAAGTGTCCTTATCTCATTGGTAGAATCTTTAGTCCCACATTGGTCCATTTTCAACACTCAGCATTTGAAAATATTTAAATAAGAAGCTTCATCCTCAAGCAAATCCTCCACAATCTTTATGCAAAGTCATTCTCTTCACATGGAGAACTGATTTTGTCCACTATCAATCCACAATCTTAACATTTCATCTCCAAGATCATGCAAGGTCACTCTCTTCATTTGAGAAATGATCTTGTCCATCATTATCATTAGCTTATCTAAAGGGGTTGGGAAAGGGCTACTTTCCACATCAAAGTAGCACCAATTCCCCCATAAGATCAAGTGTTTGCTTTGTTTAAGAATGAGGAATAGTTATTTTCAATTGTATTTGCTCTAGTATTTCATCTTTTTCCTTGTTTTCTAACAATGCAGATGGATTTATGGGGAACTCATGTTTTAATCTTGCATTTTGATCTAACACTTTGAATGTTTGCTTTCCTGAATGTAAGTTTGAAACAGGGTTCACATTTATGTTAACTAATCGACATCTTTTAAGAAATACGTTGTTTCTATTTGCCATGCTTTGTCCATGTTCTTTTACCAATAAGTATTACGCACCATATCCATTGAATTTTCCATTTGAGCAGTCCATATGGCTATCTCTGTTTGCTGTTGTATTTACCTTTCCTGAAAACTATTTTTATTCTCTGATTGATATTGTGGGACATAACAAAAAGAAGATAGTTCCATATGGAAGGGTGTTTCTTCTAAACAAGTTTTAGATGATTATCATGCTGTTCGCTTCTGCATTCGTGATATTTTGCAAATGCCTTTCAATTCCATGATTTGTTCTTTTAGAGTCCTGTATCTTGCGCATTGACATCATATGATGGGTCAAAGATGAGAATAATTTTAGAATCTTGACGCTTCCTTAGTGGACTGAGACCTTCAGATTTCTTGTTCATGCCACTGGTTTATGTTTATCAGTCTTAAAGGTTACAAGTATTTGCAGAAGGTTTATATATACACTATGATTAGAATCGGTAGAATCTTGGTGATCCTGTTCCATAATTGTTCAAATTTGCGTATGCCTGGTGCCACATGATGCATAGTAAAAAAGAAAAAAACAAAAGAGCTCTTGGCGTTCTTGGCCCACAAGTGTGAGTTTTTTTGTAGAAGTTTACTTCCATACAAAGTTTTTTTTTGTCTTGTTAAACTGACACAGGTGGACGTAGAGGGAGTTTTCAGAAGTTTCTCTGCGCTGTTAAACTAAAACAAAGCCATGCCCAAATACCAGTGCGCTTCGAGTTGTAGGTGGCAGATTTTACCATGAAGATAGGTAGCGTATGGAAGCAATGAAGGCAGGTAATGTGCCGCTTTGTCCCTCTAATTGGCTTAGATTTTGGTAAGCTCTCTTGGTCCCATTTATTGCACCTGTGTCAATACCCACTTCGATTGTGGAAGTCATTACAAGCTCGTTATCACCAATCCTCTGCCACACATTCTTCCTTTAGTTCTTTAAACCGCCACACTTCTCTTCGTCATACATTGAAGCCTCCACTATCAGAGAAATGTCTGATTTTTTGTGTGCGCACTTGGAACAACTCAAGCGTGGGTAGTTAAGATCCTAAACTTTTTCCCGTCACTGTCCAACAGCAGCTGTAAGACAATGTGCTCCAGAACATAGAGTGACAGATCAAAATTAATTAGCAACAACAGGTCGGAATTAATTAAGGGTGTATGTCCCCCACAACTATCCTTTTTGGACTGTCTTCCCACCATAGTTTTCCCACTCAAAATTTGAATAAAGTGCGCAGGATCTTTTCTTTTTGTTTATTATAGTTTCTATTTTGTTTTAAGTGCGTTGGAAATGATTGCAGAAATTTGGCTCTTACACTTGCCAGTAGTGAGGGACGCAAATCTGAAGACAACTACCTGCTCGTACTTTTTGTTTAAAATAGATAGATGCGCGCCTTAAATGCTGTTTCTATCTCCGTAAATCATGTGAAGACACTATCTTGAACTGCTGGCATTGGTGTTGACAAAAGAGAGCAATTTGGGGTTATAAATACAAGTTTGTATTTTACCTTACATTTATAACAGATGTGTTGTGTTGACTACCGTGCCTTGTCTCTAGCATACCTTTTGAATGCGTTTTGGTATATATTATTGCCTTTCACAAAGATTTGCTATCATTGTGTTTCCTGAGATCACGGGTTCTTTAAAACTCTGCTAGGCGCGCTTGATGGTGATACAGATTTAAAAATAATCATGGCAATGTTTCTAAGGGACACTTTCTTTTTTTCAATGTGAGCTACAAATCAGTAGAAACCAACCTTGCTATTTGACATATGCTATATAAACATAAAGGCATCTAAGTATTTGAAAATAGTCCTAATATTCAAGAGTTGGAGGGTACTTTCTATCCTTATGGTTTGAGAAAATCTATGAGCTTTGAAAGAGTCAACATTTGTGGATTAAGAAGTTTTTTTTTTAAGAGACTTATTCTTTATAGTTGATTTATGGGCTCAAAAAAAAGCTTGTCAATGTCAAAATGGGAAGGAAAAGATCTATTAAGTGTGATGTCTTTTCAATAGAGTCAATATCAAAGCATGATCATTCTTTTACTATCGTAATCATCCAAATCTTTGTTCTTTCATTTGGGATAATATTATTATTTGAAGTGAATAATCAAAATGAGTTTGATATCTTGATACTTACATGAGTGTCTTTTATTTGATAGGTACAAAGGAAAAGCGAAGGCGAAAAGGTACCAAAAGTGAACAAAGGCAAGTGAACAAGGTACAAAGCGAAGGAGGAGAATTTTTTTTTTTTTTTGAAAACCCAATGTGTTTTTTAACACTTTAAGTGTTTGATCAACACTACTTCACAAAGTTGTTTATCTTTCGTTTTAGAACACTAATTTTCATTTGGGTCTAAAACGAACAATTTAATTTTTCATTGCAAAGGGCTTAAAAATGAATCTTAGGACCACTCACTAGATTTTTGTTTGAGGTTAGAATTGAACAATCAAAACTCACACTTCATTTTGGTGCTTAAAGCGAACTCTAATTGCTTTGAAGGCTATAAAGCGAACAAGTGTTTGAATTGTGTGATTTTGTCTTTTGAGTGCGTATCTCTCCCCTTATAGTTCGATGCGATCTAGGGTGAAAACACTCAAAATACATTTTATTGCTTTGAAACACCAATTTGGGCTTAAAATTTGAACATCTTGTGCGAGTGTGAGTAGGGGCATTTTTGCGTACATTCTCTTTCTTTGTGCCATCAAAGATCGATCGAGTTATGGATTGTGTCTTTGCTCGCTTTTGTTTATCTTAGAGGGCCTGCCTTGGGGAAAAGTACTCACCCAAGCGACGACTCAACCGGTAACACTCTAAAGCCAAGAGTATTTCCAGCCGGGATATAAATGAGGGTTTTGGTTAAACACCATAATCACGCGGTTGGCTTCGACAAGATGGATCTGAAAGGGGACTCTTGGCACGTTGGGTCAACTCCTACGAACGGAAAGTCCTTACTAGAACCCATGTGCTAGAATTTTCCAAAATCCTTAATCTATTTGTTGG
>VDFB02268517.1:0-50995 GCA_007258455.2 Sequoia sempervirens
TTAACCCGATTTGAATTTTCCATTGGGTCTGCCACCACTTATCTAGTGGCGCCGCCAACTAGCCATTGGTGTGCCACCCTGTGGTCACCCAGGTTCGCTTATATAGCCAAATTAGGTAGATTCTTTCCAAGAGGCATAACTTTTTCCCGGAGTGTCTGTTTTTTTACTTCTTATACTTTTTGGAAAGGTGATTTCGTGCTCTACACTGTGGTATCAATGGTTTTTCCAAAAAAAATTGTTTTGATAATGTTTGTCTTGCTATAATTTAGATGTTCCCTTTGAACTTGGAGAGGTCATATCTTGTGCATACAAAGTCAAATTTCAAACTTCTTATAGTCGACAAAAAGCTTGTTCAGAGCACTACACAATGGATTAGGTTTAGAGATGTTTTGGCATGATTTATTTGTTATTATTTCCATCTGGCCTATTTATGGGTTCTTTTTACTATGGTGATTTTGTGCGCTTATGGCTATTTGGATCTTGGTGATTTGATGTTGAAGTCATTATATACTCACCTGTACATCTTTGATTACTCTTATTTAACATGGTTATCAGTATATTGTTAGATTTGTGCGTTGCATTATTGTATCTATAAGTTGTGCAATATTGTAGGTGGTTTATACTTACATGTTGCATTTATGACTTAAATGTGGGTTGTTTATGCCCGTAGATTCTTTAATGTTGTTACAGATTCAGATTGGTGGCTTGGTTTAGTCACTTGTTTTGTTGGTTTGGTTGTCATGTTGAGGAGGAGAGATGGTATTACTAGGTGCAATCATGATATGAGACCTATGTAGTTGACTATGTGATGCAGAAATGTGTGACATGGTTGGATTATGTTGTTAGTACATTTTGTGTTGATCATGGTGTCATGGATGGTCCTTGTGCTTTAGGGAGTTTGGCATGACATGATTTTTTATACAGGTACTTTTTCGGTGGTGTTGGATTGGTTCCTATTTTGGTTTGTGGTGGTATATCTTCTTGGCTTGAGGGTCATGGTTATAGTTGATCTTCATGGAGGAAATTGTTATCACAATGTCATGGGTAGCTTGGTTACATGTTCAGTAGGAGCTTGTGACAATGATGGTTTAGTGGTTTTGTATCTTCTTGGTTTGGAGATCATGGTTTGTAATCTTCCCTTTGGGAATTCAATGTTGAGTTATTTGATTGCATTGGGGCCATTGAGGGTCTTCATTTAGGAGATGGTTGTCATGTTGTCATGGAGAGCTCGGTATTGTGGTTTAGTGGGATCTTATGCCGATGATGTGGATTCATCATTTGATGGTCGATGATCTTCTATAGTATTTGTTAGTGTCAGGGATGGACTTTTGGATTATGTTTCTATGCAGTGGGGGTTCTTTGATATCTTTAGCTTCATTTGTAATATATGGTTATCTTTATGTGATTATGGAGATGTTGACATCTTGGTTAGCCATGGAGGACTCTTTGGTTGAGGTATCATGATTTATATTTTGACATATGATCCTTCTTTTTATAGGATGGTTTTGTATTATGTCATGATGTACTCTTGATTGTGCATTAGAGTGTTGGAATGATAAAGGTATATGATATGTTCATTAGAGCATATGATCTTCTTTTGAGATGTGATATCATGATGTCATGATGTATTCCTAATTTTTGAGATTGGAGCTTTGGCATTGATCTTGGTTGGTTATCTTGGTATTAGGTACATTGATCATTTGCTTGAGATCTTCATGATGGTGTTATGTTGCATTTGGAGTTTAGCATTGATTGGTGGTTATAGGTACTCATGGATACTTGGAGACATAGTGTGAGGCTAGGAGATCTCTTGTGATTAGAGACATATGTTGAGACAGATACTCATTGATGAGGTTTTAGCTCGAATTCCAAGGAGCCTACACCTTGGTTGGATGTGAGTTCAATAGGGATCTATGATGAGATTGTTCTTAGATGAGTCATGATGACTTGGATATCTTGGAGGAGCATTCTCATTTCCCACTCTTGGTCTACTAAAAAATTTATCATTTGAAAGGTATTGCCCATTGTTACTTTTAGATGCATTATGTTTTATGCTTTTCTTCTCATGCATATGGATCTTGATCTATGGATAGTTAGTTCTAGAGGGTTCATTTTAGGGATATTGGCATGTTATCTACTTATGCATTATGAGGTTATTCATTGATGTTGAATTTAGGAGATGTTATTGGGATTTTTCCCTTGGTTTGGGGATGGATTTCATTTGATCTACCTTTGGTTTGAGATCCACAAATATTGGTTATGGTTAGATGGAAATAGTGATATTATCTTTGGGGTTTTATGGAGAATATCATACTTATCACAACTTAGCACTTAGAGGTGTGTTTAGAAGGGCATGCTACAGGTTTTGATTTGCACATTCTCTCTTTGGTTTTGTTCTACTTCCTATATGTTTGTATTCACATGACATTGGATTTGAGATCTTGTGTGGAGCTATGGTGATCACTATGTGTGTGGTCATGTGTTGTTAATTGTTCTTTGGTGACAACATGGTTGTTCCTTTATCTCTTTCCTT
Organism: Sequoia sempervirens; assembly: GCA_007258455.2. Lineage (NCBI taxonomy): Eukaryota > Viridiplantae > Streptophyta > Pinopsida > Cupressales > Cupressaceae > Sequoia > Sequoia sempervirens. The sequence continues at coordinate 2,534 of VDFB02268517.1, forward strand.
AGTTGGTTATGGAGAACTTGGGGAGCTATGGAGACTTGCGGTGAGAAATGTATTGCAACATATTGGTTTGCAAGATTTGCATATCTTTATGGATGTTCCTTGGTACTACATGGTATTGGTTGCACTTCTATGGTTTGCTATTGGTGGATCTTTGGATTTCTTAAGCATTTTTTAGATTTGGCATTACCTATACAGTGGGAGTTTCTAGATGTGTATGTTAATTATATGACAAGTTTGGCACTTGGAGCTTGTGATTGCATGTTATGGGTTTTATATGTTGATGGCATGAGGTTCACTTGTTATAATTTGTATACCTTTGAGATATGGATAGTTGGATGCATTTTGTGGGTGTCATTTTTAGATATGGTGATTGATGGGTCTAGTTATTAGCTTATTTTTTGTTACTTTCATGCATACTTTTAGACACTTTTAGATATACCTTCTAAAAAATATTCCTATATCATTCTATCTTTTCATTCTTATTATGCAAACTTGAACATAAAATATAATGATGAAAATATGGTTATGAAATAATAGTATTTCATGGTTTATTTGTAGATATACATGAAATGTGGATGGAATTCTATGTTTTAATTATGATAGTTAGTCTTGTATACATGTTTGTGAATTAACCTTTTTGCAGCCAAGGAGGAACTATAGCACATAGCAGTTGAAAGTTGAACCCCCAGCGAAAGGAAGATTGGGACAACAAAATAGGGGAGTTCCAGATTAAGATGAATGCGATAATTATTGATTAAAGACACTTGATGGAGATTGAACGTGCATTATTACAACAAGTTAATAAGTGTTGGAAGAGGATGACTCCTTTATTGATAGGATTTTGAAAAATGTTAGTGTGTTTTACATGCAATCTTGTTTTACATGCAATCCTGTTTTATAGAGTTTCAATCCTATTAGGATTCTTCTTTCCTTTCCGTTATGGTTTGAACAATTCAATCTTAACTATACGCTCTAATATCTAGGAGTGGAAGTTAATGATTGTGATTAGTTTTTGCTTTGAATAAGAGTCCCTTGATCTTGTATATAGTTGATGGTTGAGTCCTTAGATAAGTTAGTTGGTTTTTTAGTTTTTCATTATCAGTTATTTTCTAGTTTCAAGACATGATGGACACTCAGAATGATTGAATATAATATGTGAGAATATATTATGCAATCTTTCATGATATGCAATGAATGAAGTCAATTTCACTAGATGTGTAGAATCTATTAGTTAGATTTGGTTTCAGTTAAGTGAGAACAACCACTTGAGCAGGCCACTCAAGGTAACTATTCTTCACTTAATTTTCTAGTTGTTTATTTATGTTTAATAACTATTTTATGTTTATCAATACTTCATGAACTAAATGTAAGTTAAACTAGAATCTCATACTTTTCTTATTGGTAATGAATGTTCATGAGCATACATGTAATGGTTAACCAGTAGTACTCTAGAGGTTAAATTAGTTTATTTTTTAGTTTTGATTAGTTTTGAGTTGATGTAGTGATCTTTTATTTACAACAGTTCAGTTACAATCTAAGTTGTAGGTAATTGTAGCCATTAGTTATGATTTGTTTCTTCATTGTAATGCAATTTTGTGATTTCCAACAAATAGAATAACTTGGATAGGATAACTTAGATAGTTTTGAGTCTCTGAAGGCATATACAATGTTGCACTATCACAAGTTCACAACCCTTGGGTTGACATTTTTGTTGGAGTAAGGGAAACACTAAGAGGGGGGTGAATCAGTGTTTCAATAATCAATTTAAACTTAATGATTCTTTAAAACACTTAAACTCTTTGAAAACAATAAATGTTCAGTTTCAAGAATATAACCATATGTGATAACCAAACTTCAGATTCTTAAACAATAAGTAAACCAAATGTTGCAATGTAAATAAAGGAAACTGCAGGACCAAAATGCATCCATAAAAAAATCATAACACAGTGTTTTTCATGAGTGGAAAACCCTCGTAGGGATGAAAAACCACTCATAAAATGCTTCATTGGCTTATCAAAATGCCTCACTGGCTACAGAATGCCTCACTAGCTACAAAATGCCACACTGGCAACATATGACCTCATTGGCCAAAGATCAAACTTGTCTCACTAACATGATCTTATACACATTTTTGGATCATTAATAAATTCAATTACAGAGGGTTACTCTATTCCACTACATAACATTTCTACTTTCCATCCTAACACATTCAATGTCCTAAAGATTCATTAAATTGGAATCTTCAAAACACAAGATGTATTAGATTATACACTTCACTATTTTGCATACATTTTTGCAAAACAACATTTCAAAATTCTGCTCATAAACTCAACATGATATCTCTATGAAAGCACCGAACCAATAACAATGATAAATCACTATTTATATAAACAATCAATAGTACCCATGATGCTACCAATTGTCACTGTTTAGACAATCAAATGAATTATGTACAAACTATTTCATAACTGACCCTTAAGTCATCATGATGACTTGTGTTCAACTTACTTAACTTACCTTTTACCATGGTCAATACAATATGCAAGTTGTGTGTATACATTTAACAAAAGACAAACTCAAAGAATAACACACTTAACAAACTATGAGAATAACTATTCTTTGCATATAGTCAACACTACCAATAAACTGTGTGTACATATTAAATAATAGACACATGCCCTCAAGTAGACTTCACATTTGCAAGACACGGCCTATGTAAAGGCTTTTAATAAATCTGATAAATAGTTTAAAACTCATGCCCTAGCATTGAGATTCAAAGACTCAAAATGTATAGACTCTTGACTTAAACAATATGCATACCCTTGTAAGAGATAAACCAAGGCTAAGCATATGAAATATTGAATAGAAGTTGATACCCTAACTCAACATGACAAAAAATTTCAAACAAAAAAAATAGACCAGAAATATATGAGATGAAACCCAAGCATAAGCACAATGAGTGACTATGTACACAACAACATATTCTGAAAACAACTTGACCAAGACAAAATACCATTTCCAATTTAGCCAATAACCAAGGAGAGTTACCAAAATAATCTCCATTGAAAGCTTTAACTACCTAAATAACCTCCAAACCATTTTCCTACATAACCAAGCGTCAAACCACTATTTTCCTCAATGTTTTCCTTCCTTCACCAAGCTCTTCAATCCCTAAATCAGCTGCTAAAAACCATGTTTCATTGTTTTCCAAATGATAAATTTTAGGGCACAATCATTGTGTCAAATATACACAATAATGTTTTCACTTTGAGACAAAATCATTTTGTCAATGTTTATACCTCAATGGTACTAAAAATTCATGACATTCAAATGATATATGTCGATGTTAAAAACATAGCTTTTATTTATATGAGTACAATACTCATCACAATGCCTTGTATCAGTCTAGTGATGCAAATGTGCCAAGGTCAATGCATAAGACCCATGTGATGGTCTATAACAAAATGATAAGTGTAGCCCAAATCTAAACCTTAAGACCAAAGCATGTCTTAACACAAAATATGTCAAGAGTAGACAACCACCATATGTATACCAAGTATGTTGTCTCAATAACCTTTCACTGTCAAAATCACCCATAAACACAAAAATATATACTACCTTTGTGACCAAAGAGCATTTCCATCCTAATGACATTCAACCTTAATCAAATATCATTGAACCTTTAATTAATACCAAACATGTATATATATATATATATATACCAATGTGTATTACCTGAAAAATGTGCCAAGTTGAGCATTCAACCAAAGCCAAACTATATCATGTCTTTCATTAAAGTGCATAATATCTGAATGCATGCCACCTCTGATCAACCCTTAACATCAATGCCAAAACCAATGTCAAAGGGGTCAACAAACTCCCCCTTTGGCATTGATTTCAAATCAACCAACTGATAGAATATCACATGTAGAAGCACCAATGAACCAATCCCTGCCATGTCAAACAATCGCCAAAATTATGCAATATTAATCATCATGAACCAAATGAACAACCATAACTGATCTTGTATGCCAAAACTAAATTTCAAATATGAATGTTATTCATGCTATCATGAACCAAATCCTGGAATGAAAACCATAGACCTGTCACTGAGCTCATCTCCCCCTTTTGACAATAATTCCAAAGGTCAAAGGGGTAGGAAAACAACCAATACTTGCTAAAATACTTCAAATTGTTGCCACACTGAAAGATCTAAATAAATAAACATAAAAATAGAGCAGTGTAGAATGAATCACAGTGACTTCCATACCATGAAGATATGCATGAAATATGAACCAGGGGTGTAAAATATACATTGAGACTCCCCCTAAAACTATGCAACAAAAAGATCATTTTCCCCCCCTTTCAAGAACACTAAATGCAAGATAAACCATGGGCAACTCATGTCAAGGATAGTCAAGAATTGGAAAATTTCCACAACAAATCACAAGTAGATCCAAGTGATGTAAGACCAAATGCATTGTTCCTTTGTTGCAACATTGCCATCACAACTATTTCGTTGGTACTAAAACAACACACTGTCTTCACCAACAATGGTAAGGACTATGATTAAGGATAGCATACTGTTTTCTTAAGTACTACAATGCAAATCAGCAATGCCTTGTTTTAGATATCTCTCAATTTGGCACACCAATATGCCATTAATGATTTTGCATTAAAAACATATTGTATTGGCCAAGTACATAGTTGTGATGCTATTCATGTCTTTCATTAATGATCGTGTAACAATAATAATCTCATCGAGAGAAGGAGAAAGCTCCTTGAAGATCAAATAAACCATTCTTCTCAAACTAGTATCCTTGGACCAAAAGAACTTGGTAACAGAAAGAAAAGTTTTGTAGCTTCAACCTTTGTAAAGGTCTCTCCTTGGTTGATCAAATACAAAAGCTTGGTGATGATCTTATTACATTTCAAAGCTCAACCTTCAAATCATATTAGGGTTATCTATTGTCAATGAATGCAAGATAGGCCACTGTAGTTGTACCTCTACAACAAGACTATCTCACCATTTGCAACCTGCTAGCCAACAATTTTCATTAAAGAATACCACTGTTAAATACCATAATTCATCAAAAGAGAATGACTTTCATCAAAAAGAACAAATGAATACATAAAAAAAAATGACTATCATTGTTGATAAAGAGCATAATACTAGAAAATATCACAAGATCATTCTCCACTATGACTACAAAAAGAAGATGCAAAGAAGAATTGAATAACATTTGCATATCTATTCCTTGAATCATGCCAAAACTAGGCACCAACATCACTATCATTGATCATAGAAGGAAGACACTGTTAAGAATTCAATATTAGATAACCATTGTCATCCAAGACATTGAAAAACTCAAGCATGAAAAGCACTATCATTTGTTGTCAAACATTTGATCATAGAATACAAAAAACTGCACCAAGATATCATTAAACTTATTCATTGTGCAAAAGAATTGAATAGACTAACACCATATTGTCTTAGCATATGCATATCCACTATTAGTAGAATCCAACACTATATCCTTGTAACAATATCACTTGTATCATTTGCACAAGCATAAAGGCACTTCCTCCTAGATCAAATTGTATGTCGAGACCACTTAGTATCAAGCATTGCAGCATGTGCACAACAAGTTCAATCAAATTTCAAGCATAGTTTATAAGAAACTGTCAAGTCAAATATTATTGTCTCAATCATTGCAACTGTCAATGTATAGATATTATCAAGTTGAAGTGTCAAATCACTATCCAAGGTAATTCACTATCCAAGATACTATCCAAAACATCATGGTCTATCCAACTTACTGCCAAAGCATAGAAAGTATTCATCCCTATCAAAAGATAGTAATAAATATTCACTTAACTATTATTTCTTCAAGCAACAAACATTTTTGTTATATCACTATTTTTCAAGGCATTGTTTACAAGTTTAAATTACTATCCATTTAGTTGGACCACACTCAAACCCCTGTGAACTCATACCACTGTCAATACTTTGTGATCAGATACTTGCAAGCACAAACATAAATTTCATTAAACTATCATTATGAACTAATCTTCTAAAACAACTCTGTCAATTGGATGTATTGAATCCCTAAGATAGAGAGCAATGAGAACAAAATATATCACTGTCTAGTGTGTCACAAATTTTCTATATAGGTACTTGTCTTCTACAACAAGTATTTTCTAGACAATGCATCATCATGAAAGAGCAAATGAAGAAACAACATTATTCTAGATTCAAGGAGCATTGTCTAAATAACAGAGCACATTATCATTGTACATGACATATGAAAATGGTAGAACATACTAGAATCATGTAAAGCAGTATTGTTAATCAATAGTCATGACAATAGTATGAAAGAAATCAAAGATATCAAAGTGTCATATCACTAACTAAAAACATATTCAACTGCCACTTACTTCAAAAACACTTCCACCAACCTGTGTTATATTGAGTGAATATCATATCACCACATAAGATCCACTTTATCACCACAATATCAACATGTTCACCACACACTATATTGATAGCACAAAAAAACTAACTTTTCATTTATTGACCCATAGTGTGTAGAAGCGTAATTTCCAAGAAACTTTTCAAGACAAGATGTCAATGTGGAACATAAAACAACAGACTGTACAACCATTAACACTAAACCATTTCTCCATTGTCCAAGTAATAACAAGCCTCAAGTATGAGAATCTTTGACAAACAGTGAACAAAACCTTATGTAAGCCTTCTATCAATCATCATGAAAGGATAGCCAAGGAATTCAAACCAATGTTATGATCATGGGGATAAATGTTGCTACACAATGACAACATCATTGTCCTTTCAAAACTTGTTCACTTATATTGCATGGTGACTTTTAGATCAACAACAACATAATAGAAAGACAAAAAATATTTGCATCAACATGACATTAATCACTTTACTAGAACCATTACCACTTTGACAAATACCTTTGTCCAAACAACATTCCATTACTGTAAAGACACAACTTCTTTGTTGTTGTGTATGGGGTTTGATTGATAAAACTATTAATCTCCCCCTATCATCGTGCTTCCTTTTATGCACTACTATGTCACTTGTTTAGTATGCACAAGACCTGATTCTTCTTTTTCTTTCTGTTGTTCTCCAAACTTTCTTCTCTAGTTTCTTCTTATCACTAGATGTTTGTGACTTTGTATTTTTCTTATGTAAGCAATAATTTATTCTCTCCTATTTCACAAACCTAGTCCTATAATGCTTTGCAATAAGACCATGATTATGACATTTATAACATATTACATTCATATTCTTACAGAATGCATATTGATTTCTACAAGAACCTGCTTTATGCCCATAACCATTACATGAATAACAATAACCAGAAAATGAATGAGTGTACCTTACTGATTGATCTTGCCAAGTAGGTGGAAATCTTGTAAACCTGTTTGCTCTACTTATTCTTCCTCTGTTGAAGCTCTTGAACCGTCTACTGTCAGTAGTCTTAATTTTTTATTTCTTCTTTTCTTCAGTCTTAGGGACAACAATGCAATAATTTAAATCAATCTTCGTTCTTGTTGTTTTTCTAACTCCAAAACTCTATCCTTCTACAAATCCCACACCAATAATGTCCTTGTGATGTTTCTACTTTCTTAACATCTCATTCAATTTTTTGGTGCTCTCATCAAATTTCTAATTATTTTCTAATTTCTTTTTAACATTCTCAAGATCTTTCCTTAGAGAAACTATTTCTCTTCATGCTTGTGGCATTCAATTGTTTTAACTTCCAAATCAAAACTTGTCATGTCTGCTATCCTCTTGTTTTCTTCAATCCCTAATTTTAGATTGACAATCAGCTCATCTTTTACAGTGTGTTCTTTTAACATAGAACTTTCCTCTATACTCCTTTTCAATGAGACAAACTCACTCTCTAGCCTTTTACAATCTTCCACTTTGGTTTGCAAGTTTATCTAGTAACTTCTTCAACTCTTCTAGACTCTACCAATTGTAACTTTAGATCCCAATTCTCCTTTATGAGTTTCTCAATCTCATTAAGGGCATAAATAAGTTCACCTTCAAAATGAATTTCACATGCATCTTTAACATACTCTTGTTCAAAGTCACTCACAAAGGGATCTTCTATGTCAACACTCTTCTCTATATAATCATTTTTTTAACTAGGTTTAGAGGGTATTTGTTCTTCAACATTCTGCTAAGTATTTATTTTTCCTCTATTTCTCTTACTTTTTTCCATAACAAGTACTCCACTACCAGGAACCACTAAGTTGGTTAAACTTTGTGCAAGGGTATGGCTCTAATACCACTTGTTGGAGTAAGGGAGATATTAAGAGGAGGGGTGAATCACTATTTCAATAATCAATTTTAACTTAATGATTCTTCAAAACACTTAAACTCTTTGAAAATAATAAATGTTCAGTTTCAAGAATATAATCATATGTGATAACCAAACTTTAGATTCTTAAACAATATGTAAACTCAAATGTTGCAATGTAAATAAAGGAAATTGCAAGACCAAAATGCATCCACAAAAAAATCATAACACGATGTTTTTCATGAGTAGAAAACCCTCATAGGGATGAAAAAACACTCGTAAAATTCCTCACTAGCTTATCAAAATGCCTCACTGGCTACATAATGCCTCTTTGGAAAAGCCTCACTGGCTACAAAATGCCTCACTAGCAACATACGACCTCATTGGGAAAAAATCAAACTTGTCTCACTAACATGATCTTATACAACATTTCTGAATCATTAATAAATTCAATTACAGAGGGTTACTCTATTTCACTGCATAACATTTCTACTTTCCATCCTTACACATTCAATGTCCTAAAGATTCATTAAATTGGAATCTTCAAAACACAAGATGTATTAGATTATACACTTCACTGTTTTGCATACATTTTTGCAAAATGAAATTTCAAAATTCCGCTCATAAACTCAACATGATATCTTTGTGAAAGCACTGAACCAATAACAGTGATAAATCATTGTTTATATAAATGATCAATAGTACTCATGATGCTGCCAATTGTCATTGTTTAGACAATCAAATGAATTGTGTACAAACTATTTCATAACTACCCCTTAAGCAATCATGATGACTTGTGTTCAACCAACTTTAACAAGACTTTTACCATGCTCGATACAATATGCAAGCTATGTGTATACATTTAACAAAAGAAAAACTCAAAGTGTAACACACTTAACAAACTATAGAATAATTGTTCTTTACACATAGTCAACACTACCAACAAACTGTGTGTACATATTAAATAATGGACACATGCCCTCAAGTAGACTTCATATTTGCAAGACACAGCTTGTGTAAAGGCTTCTAATAAATCTGCTAAATGGTTTAAACCCCATGCCCTAGCATTAATATTTGAAGACTCAAAATTTATAGACTCTTGACTTAAACAATATAAATACCCTTGTAAGAGATAAACCAAGGTCGAGCATATGAAATATTGAATAGAAGTTGATACCCTAACTCAACATGACAAAAAAATTCACAAAAAAAAAACAAACCAGAAATATTTGAGATGAAACCTGAGCATAAGCACAATGAGTGACTATGTACACAATAACATATTCTGAAAACAACTTGACCAAGACAAAATACCATTTCCAGTTTAACCAATAACCAAGGAGAGTTACCAAAATAATCTTCATTGAAAGCTTTTCTTGCATAACCAACATTCAAACCACTATTTTCCTCAATGTTTTCCTTCCTTCACCAAGCTTCTATACCACCACATTCACCAAGCTCTTCAAGCCTTAAATCGGCTGCTAAAAACCACGTTTCATTGTTTTCCAAATGATAACTTTTAGGGCACAATAATTGTGTTGAATATACACAATAATGTTTTCGCTTTGAGAAAAAATAATTTTGTCGATGTTTATACCTCAATGCTACCCAAAACTTGTGACATTCAAATGATATATGTCAATGTTAAAAACATAGCTTTTATTCATACGAGTACAATACTCATCATAGTGCCTTGTATCAGTCTAGTGATGCAAATGTGCTAAGGTCAATGCATAAGACCCATGTGATGGTCTATAACAAAATGATAAGTGTAGCCCAAATCTAAACCTTAAGACCAAAGCATGTCTTAACACAAAATATGTCAAGAGTAGACACAACCACCATATGTATACCAAGTATGTTGTCTCAATAACCTTTCACTATCAAAATCTCCCATAAACACAAAAATATATACTACCTTTGTGACCAAAGAGCATTGCCATCCCAATGACATTCAACCTTAATCAAATAGCACTGAACCTTCAATGAATACCAAACATGTATATATATACCAATGTGTATTACCCGAAAATGTGCTAAGTTGAACATTCAACCAAAGCCAAACTATCTCATGTCTTTCATTGAAGTGCAGAATATCTGAATGCATGCCACTTTTGATCAACGCTTGACATCAATGTCAAAGAGGTCAACAATTTTAATGTAGTCTTGCAATGTTGAGTGGACTATTTAGTTAGATAAACCTCTGATTTGTGTATGTTCTAGCAAGTTTACAATAAATTAGTTAAGACTCTACATTTTTGGCATCATTTTCGGGGATGGTGCTATCTTCATACATTTCTTTTTAAGCTTTCATAGTTTACATTTTGTTTTTAGCATTAGGATTGTTAGACTTAATATTTTTAACACTAGAAGATACACTAACATTGTGCAGGACTACTACTTTATAAAGCCATATTTCATGTATGTAGAGGAAGAGAGATTCTTTGGGTAAATTCCTTCCCTCTACACGCCAAAAATCCATAGCATAAATTGGTGAGCCCAGTACTCAGAGTGAGGGTAATACTGAAGAAGAAATTTCCCTATCACCAACATCTACTACACTTATAGAGGGAACATATCACACCATGGGTGATGTAATGGATGATGATCCTGAACATGCAACATTTGAGTTCCCAATCACTAACCAGGAAAGGGCTACAGTGCTAAAGAATATCCCTCCTTCAGCCTTACCAGTCTTTCATGGGTTAATGATCGAGGACCTAGATACATTTATGTTTGAATTTGATGTCCTGTGAAAAATTTATGACTATAATTTTGATGCTCATAGGATCAAACTCTCCCCTGCCACTATAAAATATGCAACCCTAAGATGGTTCATGGGATTAGATAGGGATGATGTTCCTAATTGGGACACCATGAAGACATTGTTCTTAGAGAAGTACCAAGACTATTGTAGGGGACCTAATAGGATGAAATATGACATTTTTAGAATGTCATAGAAGGAGGATGAACCACTAGAATATTATGTGGGGAGATTTCAATTTTCTTTGAAGAAAAACCCATAGAATAAGTTGTTTGAAGAGTCCCTCAAGCTGGTATTTTTGAGGGGAGTTAATGATGATTGTATGGATGCCCTGAACCTCATTGACAAGGAGATATCTCTTAGATACCATTTTAATACACCTACAAGGTCTATAAGAATTATTCTAGGACCTTCACTAAAAGGCCAAGAGGAGATAGGACATCCACTATTGGTAAAACATCTATAGGGGTTTCAACGATAGAGTTAAGCAACCTGTTGTCCAACTTGAAGGAGCACATTATCAGCCACTTAACAACTCATTTGGATACTCTCCACATCAATAAGAAGCAAGAGGAAGTTGAGGCCATTCTCACTAAATACTGTCCAAGTTGTAGGCAAAGAAAAGCGAACTATAAATGTAAGAGGGTGGCTAGTATCTAGCAAGATAAAGTTGAGAAACTTGATTTTCAGACAATTGAAGGAGATGATGGATAACTCTTTTATATAGCTCAAAGGAGGCTATGGAAAAAAATACAAGGTATGCCATAAGACCCCCTCAGCTTTAATTCATCCTTTCTTATTGGGAATTAGAACTTTTCTGCTTGGAACTCTTAACCCTAGCCAGCAAATCAAAATTAGTGGTAAAACCCTCAACAATGGCCACATCCCCAACAAAATTGGAACCAACAATAGAAAAATTCATGGCCACAAAAAAAATTCTAGGGTTCCAATTATAACCCCCAATGGACAACACAACAGAATCAGTGATAGCCTCAGTGGCAAAAAGGTCAGCGGTGGCAACAACAAAATGTAAACTATCAACATCCTATGCTTCCACCTCCACAACAATAAGCTATTATGCCTCCATCAAATCCTACATACCAACCACCTAAGCCACCACAACTACCTACCCAACCTGCACCTAACCCTAACAGTAGGCCTGTTCAACAAGCTTATGATAATGAAGCTATGCAATAACCCACTTATGGGGTAGAGGTGAGTGATGCCCACCTCGATCAAGAAAACAACTTGCTAGGCCTTCGTCCCCTCAAATTACAAAGATTGAGGATGAGGAAACTACAGTTGGTGCTTCAAACAAAAAAACCTTTGGAACTTGAGCCAAATTAGGTACACCAAACTACCTCAAGTCCAAATCCTCCTTTTCTTGAATGCCTAGCTATTCAAAAGCATCACACATAGGCTGAGACAAAATTCTTGGGTCAATTAAAAGATGTGAACATCAACATTCCACTCATCCAAGCTATCAAAGACATCCCTATTTATACTAAAACTACAAGGGACCCATGTCTTAAGAAACCAAGAAGGAAATGGAAGGATCCTCAGACAGTCCATATCCTAGGAAACCTTGCAAATATCATGTTGGGGACCATAATTGTTCCTAAGTATACAGACCTTGGTAGTCCATTAGTGGACATCAAGATTAATGTGACCCTTATTAAGAACACTTTGATAGACTTGAGGCAACAATCAATGTAATGACTAAGGAAACAATGCAGTTACTTTAATTAGCCAACCTTAGACCTACAAAAACTATTTTATAGCTAGTTGATAGGTCAACAGTCAAGCTTGAAGGAATCATTGAAGACTTAGTTATTATATTGGATTCGTAGGAATATCCTGCTGATTTTATAGTTTTACAACCAAAGTTTAATCCTACAGGCTACCCACTCATCCTAGGCAAGCCCTGGTTAGCTACAACCATTACATTTATAGGTTGCAGGTCTGGTAATATTTTAATATCTAATGGGAGAATGACTAATAAATTGGTCCTCTAAGCCCAACCTTATGTTGATCTTGAGAAAACTATCTGGCCCACTCTGGATGAGGAAGATAACTATTCTTTGTAGACATTCATGACCATATAATGCAACCCTTTATTGGATGATCATAATGAAGATGAGCTTATTGCTCACATAATTCAAAATGACTTGGGTAGGATCCCACAACAATAGAGTTGTCTTGCATGCCCACAAGACCCATTGCAAAGTATTATATCCACTGATTCCTCAAAAGAAATGTCTCATATTTTTCATTCCTTACTACCACAATAGTGTGTACCAATCATTCCAAACCCTGACCTCTCATCTATGCAAGAATCATCCAAGGAATTAGAAGTCATGCCAGGAAGAACGCTAAACATAAATAATGCCTTGACTGATGAACAATATAATTCCTCGCACACAATGTCGTAAGCACACTCAACATCATATGCATGGGATTACCCTGATATGAAAGGCATAGATCTTGACTTATGTATGCACAGGATTTATATCAATGATGGTTATAGACCCATTCAACAGCCTTAGAGACATATGAACTTGGCTTTGAGAGACATAGTCAAAGTTGAACTTCAAAAACTCCTTGATGCAGGTTTTATCTATCCTATATCTAAAGGTGAATGGGCCTCACCTTTAGTAATTGTTCCTAAGAAAGGTGGAAAGTGGAGAGTTTGTGTAAATTACAGGGAATTGAATACAACCACTAGGAAATACCACTTTCCATTTCCCTTCATAGATCAAGTGTTTGATTCTCTACCTAGAAAGAAGTACTTTTCATTCCTAGATGGTTTTAGTAGTTACAATTAGATAAAAATTGCCCTAGAAGATTAGGACAAAACCATATTCACTTGTCTTTGGGGTACTTATGCCTACTTTGTTCTACCCTTTGGCTTATGCAATACTCTAGCTATCTTTCAAAGGGTAGTACTCAACATCTTTTCTAATTATGTACATGACTGTATGGAGATATATATGGATGATTTCACCACATATGGGGAATTTTATGAGGAAGCTCTTGGCAATCTAAAAAAAGGTGTTAAAAAGATGTAAAGAAAACAACTTGTCACTCAGCAATGAAAAGTACTTTAAGATGATGACACAAGGCATAGTATTAGGGAACTTCATATCTAGTGCAAGGATTCAAGTTGATCCACACAAAATAGAAATTATATCTACATTACCTATTCCATAGAAGTAAAGAGATATCAAAAGTTTCCTTGGCCATGCAGGCTACTATAGGTGGTTTATCAAAAATTTCAGTAAGATTTTTGCACCATTGTTTATTTTGTTGAGTAAGGACATTGAATTTGAATGGACATCAAAGTTCCAACACTCATTTAAAGAGTTGAAGAAAGCCTTGACTCAAGCACCCATTTTGAGGAGACCAAATTGGACCTTACCCTTTCATATACATATAGATGCTTCAAATTTTGCTATAGGAGTAGTTTTGGGTTAGAAAGAAGGTAACAAAGAGTACGATTTACTACATCGACAAGAATCTTCAAGGAGCAGAGTTGAACTATACTGTTACAAAAAAGAAGATGCTTGCAGTAGTGTATTCCATCAATGAATTTAGGCATTACATTACTAGTTATTCAATTTTTATCCACACAGACCATACAATGATCATATATTTGATGAACAAGCTTGTATTTGGGGGTAGATTGGTATGATGGTTGTTCCTACAAGAATTTGACATTACCATAGTGGAAAAACTTGGTAAAGCTAATGTAGTGGCATATTTTCTATCAAGGTTGCCAACACGTTCAATTGAAGGAGTGGTGCATGATTCATTCCCAGATGAGCACTTATTTGCTCTAAATGTACATATACCCTGGTATGCTAACATTGCCAATTATCTAGTAACAGGGTAGATTCCACTACACTTTTCTCCAATGGAAAAGAGGCAGTTGGTACACAAATATTTTCCATACTCTTGGGTATCAAGTTATTTGTTTTACACTGGCCCTGACAACATTATGAGAAGGTGCATAAGGGAAGATGAAATCTTTGATATCATGAAGGATTGCCATGATGAGTCATGTGGAGGTCATTTTTTAGCAAAAGGAACAACCTTTAAGATCCTCACAACTGGCTATTATTGGCCAACTTTGCACAAAGATGTTGCTAAATACACAAGGAGTTGTGATAGGTGCCAATAGATGGGAAGACCAACAAAGAGTGATGAAATTCCTTTGCAACCTTCGTTAACACTAGCTCCTTTTGACAAATGGGGTCTAGACTTTATTGGACCAATCTCACCTACTTCCAACAACAAGGAATACATTCTTGTTTGCAATGATTACTTGACTAAGTGGGTAGAAGTAAAGGCCTTATAGTTTTCCAGAGATAGCAATGTGGCTAAATTCTTGTATGTGGATATATTTACTAGGTGTGAATTACCTAGAGAAATAGTCACTAATCAAGGTCCATAGTTTACTTTTGACCTCATCACCAAATCGGTTGAATAATACCAAATTAGACATAAGAAGTCAACACCTTACCACCACTAGGCTAATGATCAGGTGGAAGTCACTAATAGATAAATTGAAAGTATTCTCACTAAGATAATGCAGCTACATAGGAAATATTGGGTTGCAAGGTTACCAAAAGTAGTATGGGCATATAAAACAACCATTGGTTTTACACCTTATGAGCTAGTATATGGTAAGACAACAATCCTTCCAATTGAGTTTGAATACAAAATAATAAGGATAGTAGTGGAACTGGAAATGGATCTAACAAAAGCTCAAAAGGAAAGGTTGCATACCTTAAATGGTTTGGATGAGATTAGAATGGAGGAAATCCATCACACTGAGGTACTACAACAACAAAGAATGAAATGGCATGATCAATACATTAAAATAAAGGAGTTCAATGTCAGAGACTGGGCACTACTATTTGATTCAAGGTACAAAGACTTCAAGGGGAAGCTCCAATCCAGGTGGTTGGGGCCGTATGAAATCAATCAAGTTTATCCTAATGGAGCCATCAAGCTACATACCATAGATGCAGTCAGATTTTCTCTTCTTGTCAATGGCCACAAATTGAAGCTATATAAAAAACCATTACAAAAGGATGATTTCATTTTCTCCCTATTTCAACAATATGGTGCTCATAGTGAACTAGATACAAAATTTGACACACGAAGTGATATTTCAGAAACACATGCTATACCAAGCACTTCCAGTGACCCAATGATTGAGCTACACAACTCAATCCTTGAGATCATTCAGGTTTAATCTTTTACTTTATCTCACAAGCACACACAACACAGTTCTAATGATGTTTATAATTTCTCCATCAAGATATGTTTTCAACCATATTCAGAAGGGTCCTAATGCTATAGGGACCTGTAGCAATCATTTTCAAAATTCAAAATGGGTCCTATTGCTGACAGTGCCCGTAGCACTGTCTAGCAGAGAAAAAATTTAAAAAAATTGTGCCACATTAATTGTAGTTCATGCACATTCATCTCACCACTCTCACATTGAATACCCATCATTTCACAATAAGTACCCACAACATGAATCTTTTATTCCTTGTTACCACTTCTCATTTCAACCGTTTGAACTATCATGTTACCAGCTAATAAACATCTAATCCATCACATTAATTTGCATTCACCACTTCACAATCCATTCACATGCAGTTAATATCGGTCACATCAGTACAAAATCTAGATACAAGCTTTTCAGTTTACATGCACGATGATTGGTTATCTTTTCAAGCTAGTACATGAGGTACGCCATCATAATTAACATAAATTTCAATAAACTTTCATTATATATTTCATATTAATTCATGCATGTGAAAAGTTCTTACCATTGATTTCCTTACTTAATAATCGTACCACTTCCTAATCACAAGTTGAAGTGCGGTCACTTCAACCATTAAGTTGGGGGAGGGTACAACTCAACTCAATTTTTTGAAATCCTCCGCCTAAATCAAATTCAATAGATAGGCACAACATGCAAAACCCTCCTAAATTACATTTTATTTTTGCTACCATTTCCAGTTGCCAATTTTAAAATTTGAGAACTTGAGCTTAGTCTAAACCAGAGTCAAACTTAGAACCTATTTGTGAGTTCAAATTGAGTTGGTACTGAGAAGAGAAGTTGCAGTTATGGTATGGTAATTGAAGTACATAAAGAAAAGGTAGAAAGAAGAAGGGTTTTGAGGGTGGTAGATTGAATTGAGCTGAATTTTCAAGATTGAATTAGATACAATGAGTAGAGAAAGGAAGTCATAATGGGAGGTGATATTTTCAGGTGGGAGCTGGTGGCTCATAAGCAAATTTTGGAGGATGCAATGGTTCTACCCATTTTTACCAAGGTTGGCTGGCTTGATTATTTCCTAAAATTAATAGAATTCAGTGATGATATGACAAGAAGGTTTGCATCTACACTTGAGTATGATGAAGAAATGAAGGGACTGCTAGTGGATGCATCTAAGACCACCATTACACAATTCACTGGGTTACCTAGAACTGGGGCGAAGTTTCCAGCACGTGTAGATGTAGTTGCAGCTAGGGAGGAATTATGTGAATGAGGAGAGGAGTTAGACTCATCTTCGCAAGGTACAAAGAGACTCTCTCTTCCCTAATTATGGGCTAATTGTTCTTCCTACATTGTTAGATATATCACCTATGATGGCAGGAAAAACCTCTTGTACATAGTACATTGTAAACTACTCAGTCACCTTCAACATAATAAGTTAGTGAATGTGCCAAACTTTCTTTATAATTTGTTGAAAAGGATGGCATCAAAATATCAAAGAAAATAAAGTGAAACTTCTCTATAGAACCATTGTTTAATTGCTTTACTGATAAAAAGAAGTTTTAGGATTCAGTACCCACAAGTAAATTAGGAATATTTTAATGAGTGTACAGATATTATCAGTTTGCTAGATGCACTTATGGTACCTGAGAATGTAGAACCCCGAGATGAACTTGTAAGATAAAGCCCTCATGTCTCACCTATGGCTTCACCTACCCGTAGCCAAGGTGAGCATGAGGAACCTAATGAGCTAGAGTCTAGATCATCAAAATTCCATATTCTTCAAAATCACAAGGACCCAAGAGTAGGAGAGGCAATACATCTACATCCTCTAAACCCTCTAAAACAAAAGAGAAGAAGAGGGATACTCAAAAGAAGAAAGCTCATGTTCCAAAGAAGAAGAAGGGTGTTTAGAATGAGAAGAAGAAAGCTAAGAAAGAGACACCTACACCTAGATGTTCATGTAGATTAAAAAGACAAGGTGTCATGGGGGGAAACATAGAGAAACCTGAAGAAGAAGAAAATAGCAAAGAACAATAGTAGGAAGATGTCACATTAGTAGAAACAAACTCTGAAGGAAATGGAGATATCCCTAGTAATGTAAATATACCAATGAAAAGGAAGAGATATGTATTAACAACCTTTGATTCAAAATTAGAAGATATGTCTACTACTAAGAGAACACAAAAGGAAACCCTAGACAATCCCATTCATGGAGACTATGAAGGGAAAGGTAATGAGCAGCTTGTGGATATAGAGGAGATGTATATAGAGGAAAGATATGTTAGGAATGAGCTCCAAAAATTCTTGGATAGGATTAAACACTTGGAAGAGTTAGTACAAAGCTATGAACAAAAGGACAAGGAGAGGGAAACAAAAATACAAGAAATGGAGGAGAAATTGTAAATGTATGGCCACAACACTTAGCTTGATTTATTGGCACAGTTGGCCATAACTAAGACTGGAGATGGAAAACTAGTTGTACTAGATTAGAAACCTCCTTCCATTAGAACTCCAACTTACTATGCCACCTTGTCACTTGGTCATCAACTATCGAGAATGATTGATGAGTTTTCATAGGAAAATGAAAAATAGAAGGAAAAAGAAATTTTGATTGAAGAGCATGCAAAGGAATTGGAAAAGAAATACATGGAGTTAAGCATATCAATAGTCAAGTTAGAGGAAGTAGTAGAGAAAGCTACACAAATCATCAAATTCAAACCACCAACAAGAACATACGCATTGTTTCTATAGGAAAGATTTCTATGTTTTCAATTTAGCAGGTTAATTAGTAAACAGTCAGTTGGTATGAGTAGAATCTTTGAGTTTCTTCATAATTTTGTTGATTCTACACCTGAGGAGCAAGATAAGTTGTGTGAATATTATTTACACAATTATGTAGTGCTAGATAAGATAAAGTGGAATCCTCCGATGTTTGTAGGGGATCTCCAAGTAAGAGCACTTGCATCCTATTATAGAAACAAACAACTTAGAGGTGAAATCATGGAAGAATGTTCAGAGAAGGAGAAATCAATTGCTCTCCCCATAAGGAAAGAAGTGAAAAACCCTGATGCATTTATTGATGAATGGTTGAAGCTCATTGATCATAAGAGTGTAGGAAAGAAAATTATGAAACTTAGGAAGGAAAATTATGAAAGAATGCAAAAATTAGATGTAGGTTTGGGACAACAATGCTACAGTTACATGCAAAGATGGAACAACATAACTCCAGAATTACAAAAAAAGGAAGCTCATTCAATGTATAATTTCACCACCATGCTTCAAAGGGTGCATAGGTACATGACAATTGGTGTTGACAAAGGAATCTACTGGGTGCCACTCACATTTCACCCACCTGTGTTGCTCTATCCAGTTCCATACTGGATTGGGGAGAAAGGTGAGGAATGTGAGAGAGCTGGGCATATCAGAATGAGTCAACTTGCATAATACAAAGGTTTTTACTTAAAAAAGATCCAGGGAGTTGATGTTGTTGTGGACCTGAGGCATATTACCTTGTAGTATAACTAGTACCCCTAATGTTTTGCTTGGGGACAATCAAAAGTCTAGTTGGGGGGAGTGATGGGTCTAGTTATTAGCTTATTTTTTGTTACTTTCATGCATACTTTCAGACACTTTTAGATATACCTTCCAAACAATACTCCTATATTATACTATCTTTTCATACTTATTATGCAGACTTGAACCTAAAATATAATAATGGAAATATGGTTATGACATAATAGTATTGCATGGTTTATGTGTAGATATGCATGAAATGTGGATGAAATTCTATGTTTTAATTATGATAGTTAGTCTTGTATACATGCTTTGTGAATTAACCTTTTTGCAGCCAAGGAGGAATTGTAGCACGTAGCAGTTGAAAACTGAACCCACAACAAAAGGAAGATTGGGACAACAAAATAGGAGAGTTCTAGATTAAGATGAATATGATAATTTTTTATTAAAGATACTTGATGGAGATTCAACGTGCATCATTATAACAAGTTAATAAGTGTTGGAAGAGGAGGACTCCTTTACTGATAGGATTTTGATAAATTTTTGTGTGTTTTACATGCAATCCCATTTTACAAAGTTTTAGTCCTACTAGGATTCTTCTTTCTTTTTAGTTATGGTTTGAACAATTCAATCTTAACTATACGCTCTGATATCTAGGAGTGGAAGTTAATGATTTTAGTTAGTTGTTACTTTGAATAAGACTCCCTCAAGCTTGTATATAGCCGATGGTTGAGTTCTTAGGTAAGTTAGTTGTTTTTTCAATTTTTCATTATCAGTTATTTTTAGTTTCAAGACATGACATATACTCATAATGATTGAATACAACATGTGAGAAGATCTTATGTAATCTTTCATGATATGCAATGAATGAAGTCAATTTCACTAGATGCATATAATCTATTAGTTAGATTTTGCTTTAGTTAAGTGAGAACAACCACTTGAGCAAGCCACTCAAGGTAACTATTCTTCACTTCATTTTCTAATTTTTTATTTATGTTTAATAGTTGTTTTCTATTTATCATTACTTCATGAACTAAATGCAAGTTAAACTAGAATCTCCTGCTTTTTTAATTGGTAATGAATGTTCATGAGCATGCATGTAATGGTTAACTAGTAGTATTTCAGAGGTTAAATTAGCCGAGTTGTTAGTTTTGATTAGTTTTGAGTTGATACAGTGATCTTTTATTTACAATGTAGTTAAGTTACAGTCTAAGCTATAGGTACTCATAGTCACTAGTTTTGATTTGTTTCTTCACTGTTATGTAATTTTGTGATTTCCAACAAATAGAATAACATGAATAAGATAACTTAGATAGTTTTGAGTCTTTGAAGGCATATGCAATGCTACACCATCACAAGTTTACAAACCTTGGGTTGACATTTTAATGTAGTCTTACAATGTTGAGTGGACTATTTAGTTAGATAAACCTCTGAATTGTGTAGTTTCTACCAAGTTTACAATACATTAGTTAAGATTCTACAGTGATTATATCTTAACAATTACTGATACATACTTGTTACCTTTGGATTAAGTGTTTGTGTATTGGGATATCAGTTGGAGGCAGGACTTATGCTTCTTTGTGGTAGATAGTGTGGCATTTCTTTGGATGGGTTCTTATCTTTGTTCATTGACATGATGGAGGATGAGAGCATTCATGCATGAGATGGTGTTCACCTTGATTATTGTTGTAAGTATCTCAATGGAGCACATGAAGCACTTTGATTCCTTGATCATATATGTGGCTAGAGGGATTGTTCCCTTGTTCACATATGAGTTTACTTGTTTACCCCTTATGCAATGTATACAACAAGTGGGAGAATATTAGGAAAAGGTGTGTTGTCCTCCTTGCATAGTGTTATAATGTAATATTTATTTATTATGTGGTGCAACTAGGGAATCTAAGGATGCATGCATCATATGGGTCTAACATTCTTGGGGCCACTTTATGTGTTGTATGTAACATTGAGTTAAGTATTTAATGTGGGGTTGCACATGAGAATAACATTTAATATTGTGAAAACTTAGTACCAATATTAAATGAGGGGTTAATGGTTTTGTAAACTCATAGTATTAGTCACATGGTTTTATATAATACCACTTGGTGGTTTTGTGGGAGCTTGTTTTTATAAAAGCAACAACATGGGTAGTTGTCTAAGGTTGGATAGTTGGCTTGTTGGCTAAGGGCTTAAGGTTATTTCTTGTTGAAATTTGTGAGTGTTGAAGCATGGCATGGGATGTGTGGTTATATGCTTGTTCACATGGAGTGCTTGTAGAGGGCTTGATGTTTCAAAGGTGTTTATGGAGGACTCTGAAATTGTATTGTAATCTTTATTACTGAATAATACATGAGCGATGTATGCTTTTGGAGGCTAGTTTTTTCCCTCTTAAGGCTTTTCCTAAGGTATATCTTGTGTCATCTTTGATGGTATGTCATCTATTCTTTTGCATATGGATTATGAATACTTGTTTGCATAGATTTCTCTATTTCGGTTATGTGGAAATTATCTTGGGTAGATGCATATTTCCTTTCAAATATGAGATTTTCTTACATACATCATAGACTATCAATAGCTTATGGAAATATTCTCACGCCCAAAATTATTTCCCTTATTTTTAGCCCTTACAATTGCCATAAAAACTATCATAACATCCTTAAAAATAGGCTTTTCATGTTAGAGCACTAAATGGACATCTTTTGACAACTAATAACTTATTTTTCAAGGTACCAACATGTGGTAAAAGTGTCAACTCAAAACCTCACATCCCCTTTTTATGGAACAAAATATTTAATAATATAAATACCAAATAACCATGGGACAATGTAAAATAATAAACAATTAACTTAGGGATTGACAAGGCTGATACACCATAATTCCCAACACAATGCATCTAATATGCGTGGACTAGCTTTAATTGGAAGAGTAATAGTATCCAAATATGTTCTAGGCATATTATAAATCCTCTAATAGTATGATCCAATGGTTGTGTATTTGACATGCACACTTTTGATTATTTCAATCAATCCTTAATGTATATGTTAAGGCTAGATCCATCATCAACTAATGATCATTTAATGATTAAGTTGCCACATCCCACTATGATATGTAAAGGGAATGTATCCTTAAGCACTTTCTTAGGTGGAATTTATTTATAGTCAAATAATATATCACGATTTTTAGCATTTCCAATAGGCTTTATCAAAGATATTACCAATTATGGAGTAGTATTATGTCATATAATATAATACTATAATATATATATATAACTAATATAAAAATAAATATATTAAAATAAGAAAACATATAATATATTGATCTATAAAACATAAGCAATAGGGATTATGTTTCATTTAGCAACAAATATGATAAAGATCATTACAAAAGCAATAATTAATATCAATGAAGGCAATCGTATATTAATCATCCAATTTAGATTGTATAAGACCAAAGTCTAAGGGAAGCAATCAATATGCATTGATTAATATTTATTGTGTAGTGATTTGATTAATAAACAACAACAATTAAGAAATGATTCATTTAGGCAATGAATTATATAAAATGAGTGATTATATTATGTTTAGTGGCAATGAAGTCTAAATTGTCATTCATTATTTCATAAATATTTATAGTTAATTTATTCTTAAATTTAATATTTATTATATAATTTATAATGGAATATTATTTATAAAACAATTCTATGTTGTGTAAGTGTCTCTTAAGGCAGATTTAGGCATACTCCAAGTAGGGGACATTACATATTAAAAACAACTTGCATTTTCTCTAAGACCTTTTCTATTATATCTATATAAAATGGTCATGTACAAACTAAGTCACATTGATATATTTAGCTTGAGTACTTTGCACTCATTGAATAATATCGCAATCCTTTGTTTTAGATGTAGATTGAGGCACAAGAGGTAAGTTAAGTGCATTAGTTGGTAGGATAGATGGTCATAGATTAAAATCATATCCTCTATTCAAGGAGCATGCCTTGCAAGATTATAATTGTGTGAATCTTAGGGGACATAAAAATAAGGTATAATAGATACATAAGCCATATTAAAAAAATAATTTAAATCAAAAGATAAATTATGAGGGGCGATATCTAAGTTATAACATCTTAATGTTAATTAGGGATGAAAAAAAACAATGAAAGCATCAACCAAATTTATTAAAAGAAGTGTAGAGCAAGCAAGATGAATTAAAATATTGTAATGCTCTAGCACTTAAAGTTACAATGTAGACTCATTAATCAATACTTGATGCCATCATTTATGTGCATATAATTTTAACAATTAAGAAATACTTCATATTTAATGAAGCATTAGTAAATCCATTATAATCACCATGTAAACATTCTTTGCTAAGGCTTATAATGTCATCATGCAATGTAGACTAACATAATGAAGTATCAATAATGTCTATATGAGAAGATAATGAATGATAATGTATATGCTCTTAGAATGTTCAATCATGCATACACTCTTATAATGTTTAGTCATGTATATGATCTTATAATGTTCAATCATGCATATGCTCTTATAATGTTCGTGTAGATCTAAATTCCTTCTAATGCACCAAATCCAAATGTTTAGCTCCTTAGAATGAGAGGACTGGTGAATATTCAATGGTCCTTAATGTATGCATTATATATCTTTAAATACAAGGACATAACATATCACACAAATTTACGTTTGGTTAGCTCTAGATGGGAAGAGATAAGTAGTAATAGGTTAAAATTTGAATATAATATTTTGAAGCTAAAAAGGCCAAGTCCACAACCATGGATTCCACTCTACTCTATGATCATGTAAATGATCTAGGACATAAAAAGGGTTAAATTAGTGTGGAAAATGGATATAGGAAAGTATGTGCATGTAATTAGTATAATAAATGTACAAATAAAGTGACTATACGAGGATATGTGAATATAAGAATAAGATAAGAGACAAGTGTATAATAATGTGTAATAAATGTATTGATGACATAAGACAAAAAGACCAAATTTACATAAAATACATTATTTACCAATATTTCTAAGATACTCTCCTTAAAATAAACCAAGAAATAACACTAAATGTAAATTTCACCATTGCGATATTGTTGCACTCTCTCCTTTTCTTTGGTAAACGTAATGCTCTTAATATTGTAATATTGCTATCAAGATCCAACCATGTAGTTTTATAAGTCAAACTCATTGACCAATGTTTCATGAGTAGTGGTTCACAAAAATCCATCTTCCATGATAGTGAATGATCCAATTAGCACTCATTGCTCTTAATTATGCCGAGAGGCATTCTACAGTGGCACCAAAAATCTGTGTAAAGTTTTTGAAGCTGCATTTAAAATGATAGGCAGGTGGAAGTCATGTGCAACTATAGTAGTGGAAGAGTTGTCTTTGTTGGTGTACCATCTTCCGTTATAGATGGAGCAATTCTCAATCCAAAAGCTTTGATATTTAAATATGAGTCAAACTGGGTAAAACTCTTCTTCGTTCACACACTATCAATGTTATTCAAAGTAGACGACTCAAACGATGAGGATAGTGAAGTAAGGAAATAAGCATTTTGCAAAAATCTGCGACTTTGGAGGCAATAATGGCATGAGTCGTAGAAGATAACTCTGGCCATGAGCACCGCCTAGATCAAGAGATAAGAGTCTTGATATGAAGCGAGGATCCATAGAGAAAAATTGTGGAGGAAGAGAGCAAAGTGGAGCTAGGGTTTGGCACATAAAAAAAAATCTTTTGGATCTATTATTTAGCTATATGTTTCTAGAAGTTTCCAAATATTTCTATAGATTAATTTATTTTTTCTTTTACTTTAAACGGACTTCGAATTTTTCTTTAATTTTTATATGGTTCATCAAGAAATCTTCTACCTTCATATTTTCACCTCCTCCAACAAAAAATTTATTAACAAGAGCTTTTATCAGATCATTCGCCATAGATTTTTTCACTCACCTCATTTGTTATTTTGAAATATATTTTATTGTTGGTTTAATCATTCTTTATTTATCACTTTTCTTTTTAGATTTTTTGTGTTTTAATGTTATTGCTATATAAATATATATTTCCATAGTTTACAATAATCAAAGTAATTTTATATTAACTAACTTATAAATTCTCAAATCTTAAAGAATTCAAGAATTCTAAAACTATTTTCACTTTAAAATTTGCTTCAATAATGAAGTATTTAAAGAGATCCAAATATGATAAAGAATAATCTTCAAAAATAGAAATAAATAAATTCATGAAACTCAAGATTTTACTTTGGAAATCTTATGAGAGGATAAACCAATTTTTCATAGGGATATTTTTAATTCTATCCATTATTACAATTAATTGAAAAGGAATAGTTGTCATTTATTTCTCAACTAAAATCCTATAATAATTTTCTTCAAAGCAACACTTATATCAAATTTTGCATGTCAAATCACATGCTATTTAACTTTATAAATATTTTTTAGTGATCTTGGAGCTTTCCCTCAAGCCTAAACACACAAAAACAAGAAATTAGAAGTGAAATGTAAATTTTAATGATCAGATTGAATGCACAGAAATTAATTCAAATCAGACACAATAACACAACAGATACCCTGGGAAAACCCTCCTCTTGAGGGAGAAAAACCCAACAACAATATATCACTTATATATTGAATTGTCACTAGAATGATCTTCTTACAAGAGGCCAAGATTCAAGCCCAAATACAAGCACCAAGAGATGATGCAACACAACAATAAGAGAACACAATTCGCTGAAGAAGAACTTAGACTTCTAACAAATATCAGACTGCCTTGTGAAGAACTCGCACTTAGACTATGATGAATATAATCGAACTTGACTTGAAAACTTGATGATCATAATGAGAAGGCGAACTCATATATATACATTTTGAAGGGACGCCACCTTATTTAATGCAAGTCGGCTAACATAATAATATGTCTCTTTCAAAGAGACGCATCCAATCAAAAGGTAAGTCACTACAAGAGAAGGAGGTCGACCTTAACACAAAAGACGTGTCTCTTCATTTAATATTTATTGCTTAACAAATAGAAGTGACTCTATAAGAAATCGCACCTCTTGAGACTTCATAAATTAAATAGCATGTGGCTATCATTTAATTTATTATCCATATGAAGATCGCTGGAAGATTTTTCTAGACGCTACATGTAACATCAACACTCCCTCTCAGCTAGGGAGTAAACTTCCAACTACACAAGACATATCACCTCAACATGATGTCTATCACTATGGCTACAACCATAAGTGAACAAAAGAATATCACCTCATCATGATATTAGATATTGCCTCAGCATGATATCAACCATAATGGCTACAACCATACTATGGTGTGTACAAGTGTTCATCACTTTCGTGATGTTGTCACCTTAACATGACTTTCACCATAGCTCTCCCAGAGGGTGAAACACAAGTACAGAATATTGTCATGGAGTCACACACATGACATCCTCCATGACTCAACTTAGAGGGAGGAAACAAGGGCTTTCACCTCAAATCTCAAAGAGAAATGCATTAACAAGGGATTTCACCTCGAACTTCTCTCACAGAGAAGAACTCATTAAACTGGCTCACTGATACTGAGACTCTTTCTCAGTCAAGGCTAGATTCTCCACCATACCAAGCTTATCTTGAAAGTACACAAATTTTATCCTTGAGAGAGGCTTGGTGAGAATATCTGTTGTCTGCTCATCAATGCTAATGTACCACAACTGTACAACCTTCTGCAGTACCATATCTCTAATATAGTGGTACTTGATCTCAACGTGCTTGGTTCTGTCATGGAACACAAGATTGACAAAAAGCTTCACACAACTCTGATTATCACAATGAATGATAGTAGGCTCCATTGATTGTCCAAACAAATCCAACAAGGAGCTTATGAAGCCACACTGCTTCCCGAGTTGCCATACAAGTTGCAACATACTCTACCTCTGTTATACTCAATGCTATAGATGACTGCTTCCTGCTGCACCAAGAGATCATAGCAAAACCCAAACTGAAGCAACAACCAGAGGTGCTCTTCCGATCTGTGACACACCCTGCCCAATCAGAATTTGTATAGCCATGTAACTCCAAGTCTGCATATGAAGAATACCTCAACCCATATCCAACTGTGTCGCACAAGTATCTCAGGATATGTTTAGTTGCAACAAGATGTATTTGTCTCGGATCACACATAAACTGGCTAAGTGCACTCACTGCATAGTGTTGTGCAGTTTTCGCACACACGCCCCGCTGAAAGCAGGGACTCTCTTTTGCTTTGGTTTTTTGGTGTCTTGGCCCTTTTATTTTGAGGTTTTATCTTGCTTTGACACGTGCTTAAATGTTCATTTTGATTGCCTAAGTGACTCCCCTAAGTTATTCATTGAAAATCTTTGGTTTTAGGTGAATTTCGGGTTTTCACCCTGGTTCGAGACTTTCCACCCCGGTTGGATTTTCTCGGATTCTGGCTGAGCACTGTGGTTCAGAGATTTTCATTCTTCGCAGAATTTCGAGTGGGCCGGATTTTTCCGAAATCTGTCCCATCATCGGGTTCCCAAATTTTTCTGGCTGTCTTGTCGATGACATTAATGTTTTCGTACGAGCTTTGAATGATATATTTAACCAATCTCCGATGACTTTTGCACCATTGTGCTTTATTGTTTTCCATCGATTGAGCTGAGGAGTGCATTCTCAGAAGTGTTCAATTTGATTTAGGGCACTGAGTTGGTGAATTGTTCGATTTGAGTGGTGATTTCTAGTGTATTGATGTTGATTGTCTTCGCTGGGAGCCATTAAATTGGTATTTGCTGCCTCATTTGATTTTTGCTGCGTCAAATGGTATGTATTCGATTGCCCTACTTTTGATTGATGAATGATTAGCATTGCCTTGGCATTTTGGTTTGCTTGGGGTTTAATTCTCTGCATTATTTGAACATTTTCGTGGCTGGGGTTGCATAACATTATTTGATTTATGGTCTCCCAATTAATTTCCAAGTTTGTTTGTTTCTTTACATAATGAGGAGTCTTGCTTGAGAGTCGTGATTTCCCCTAGTAGTCACTTAGCAGTTGAAATACCTGAATCCTGAGCTTGCCTGTGCGTTAATGGCGAATTTGTAGAATTTGACTTAGGGCATCACCATTTATCTTTAGTCCGCTTTTGAATTGGCCTAGAATTCTAAGAAAATCCATGAAGGGCCCATATCAAACTCGTCTCAGGCCTAGATTGTCAAAATTTATGATCGATCCATTAGTCTAGGCAAAAAACGTCATTTAGTGTCGAAGTTTGGGTTTCGTCCTTAGTTTAGGATTTTCTGGCTCTAGCAGATTTTCCTGATCTCCTTCATTTTCTTGGAATCCACATACTTTCAGAGTTTTACCTTATCCACGGATTTCCTTCGGGTTCGGATTTTCCTGAAGTCCTTGGCTCCCTATTTTTCTGAATTTGCAAAGTGTCTCCTCCTTTGTGGAAATCCATCTCTGGCAGATTTTCCCAGACTCTAATGGAATATGAAGGAATATGGAATAGCATGGTGTGTTAATAGGTGATGGTATATTTTATGATTAATTCATGCTACCTTTAGATCTCACATGTTGTATATTGATCGATAATGATCAGATTGAGTTGCTAATTGTGTTTTCTTGATTATTCCGCTAGAATCCATCCGGCCAAGAATTCTCTGAAATTCCTTCCTGGCTTGGATTCTGCGGATGGTCTTGAAACCGGAAGTTTAACATGATCATTCTATATGAGATTTAATATTATATAATGATGATTTTGATTGGTTAGCCTTTGTTGGTGTGTTTTTTATTATGTTTCCTTTGTTAAGTGCAGGCTGAATCTAGCAAGGTAAAGGCTGGGAAGGCTAAGGGTGACATGGAGGGATCTTCAGTGTCTGAAGCAGAAAGAATTAAGATGGACATCAAGAGCAAGATTCCAGAGAGTAAGATCACTTTTGTCTGGTCAGAGGTAACTGATACCAACGTTGGACTATGGGACTATAAGGAGTTCAAAGGAAAAATGGCGGCACAAGATCTTCCCCTGGTGGCTAAGAGAATGTTGGAATCGAGATTGGCGCATGTAGCTAGTTTCCCTTCCACGGTGAAGTGTTATGAGCTGGTCCTTGAGTGTGCCAGGCACTATGACAGTGATACATAGAGAATAATTGGTCCTCAAGGGAGGATTGTGGCGAATCTCAACCCTATTTCCATTGTCGAGACTTTTGATATGCCAGATAGATCTCATGTGGTGGCATTCAACATGAAGGAAGCTTAGGAGTACTATGAAGAAGAGACTGTGAAATCACAACAACTTATCAATTCCTGGCTAGAGAATCCCAAGTCTCATTATTCCAAACTGCCTAAGCAGTTATTCAGGGCAAAGTTCAAAAAGGAGTATTATGATGCCATCACTCTTCTTAGCAGGGTGGTTGGATTGAAGAATGCTGGCATGTTTGAGAATTGGATGTGCCATGTGATTGTGAGGATGGAACATGAGAAGACTGACTACCATTAGGCATGTGTCATTAGCAGAGTGATTCATGAGTAATTGTCCAATGTGCTGCAAACCAAGACCTTCACAATGACCTCATACTTGGTCTATGCTCTTGTAAGGTTTCATCCTTACAAGGGATTGAGCACAAGGGGAATCTTTGGGTAGGATGTCATTTATGAGGTTTCCCCTTAATTGCACCTAGGAAGCTCTAGCTATAGGAGGGTAAATGATGCATTCACCATGCATATCGCCAGATTACTTCAGGGTGTAGAGCATGTAAGAATTTCGGACCAAGCAAAGGAGCTCATCAAGAAATATGGGGCATGGTTTATTTAGTTCCCAACCTTCTCATACATCCAGGTTGATGGCTGTCAAAGGGCTCCGTACAGGCTTCCAAGGTATCCCACTGATCATATCATACTTCTGGAAGTCACTAGACAGATATGTGACTTTGATGCCATTGTTAAAAGAGACAAACACAAGACTGGTTTTGGTGGAGACTTCCCTTTGAGGATTAGCACTGGAGAGGCGTGCCCTTCCATTATTTTTTCCCAGACTTCAGAGGAGGAGATGAGTACTCTTGGATTATCTTTCCATTCCAAGAGGTCCAGATTTGATATAACAGGGGAAGCCCAAAAGAAGGCCAGTAGAGAGTATAGCCATAAGGTTGATCTGGAGGACTACTAGGCCAATTGCAGTGACGAATATGAGGTAAGGAAGAAGAAGTTTTCCCGACTCCCAGTTGAGTCAGTTCATTTATACAATGTGAAGGTAGTGCCTAATCAAATCAAGGATGATGGGGACCTGATTCAAGGTCATGCTTATGAGGTAGTAAAGGACAGGCCAATTGGTGATGTGGATTGGCTAGAAGAGGAAAAGACAGAACTAAAGCAGTTAATGGATCCATTCACCAAGTTCACCAGAATGTGGCTAAAGCATAAACTGTGGGAGTTGGAAAATGAAGGTGTACGGTGCACCTATGATTTAATGGGAGATTTGGATCCTCATTCCACTTTTGAAGATTCAATTGAGCAGGATCTTAAGGGAAAAGATAAGATGGATTCCCCTTTTAAAATCAAGATAAAAGGTGTTCAGGAGGAGGAAGTCCAAGAAAGAGAAAGGCAGAGAAAGCCAATTGCTAAGAAAAGGTCAAGGACTAAGAAGTTTGAACAGAAATAAATGGAAAAGCAGGGTCCTGAGGTTGATGTTCCTATACCTAAAAGAAGGATAATTGTGAGATTATCACAAAAGGCATGCTCCAAGGTGGGAGAGGAAGGAGTTGCTCCACCTGTGGTAAATATAGAGAGTTCAGAGGAGAAGGCACAGGTGTACACTAGGAGGTCAAGGACTCCTCCCAAGGATAGTGTGCCTAAAGCAGATCCTCCTCCAGTTACTTCTCATGAGGAGCAGCATGATGATGTTCCTTCTTCCCATGAGGCTCAAAGTGAACCAGGTGAATCCAAAGAGGCTGAAGATCATCCAGACACTAAGGGAGAGGAATTTCATGAGGGTGACCTTTATAGTGCGGAAGCCAAAGTTGAAAAAGTGATGCAATCTCCCTTGGTTGCATATGAAGAGTCACCTGTTATGACTAAAGAGGTCAAATCACCTCCAAGAGAAGAAGAAGCAGAAAAGATTCCATCACCTGAGCACAAGGAGGAACATGGTGAAGAGAAGGAGAACAATACAAAGACTCCTGAGAAGTAGTGTTTGAATGAGGAAGCGCCTAAAGATCAACAGGAAGAGGAGAAACAAAGTGAAGTGCAGTTGGAATCCACTGTTCCAGAGTGGTTGGACAAGGAGATTAAGAGAAAGCAGGTTATTGTGGAGGATACTCCACCTAACTGGGATGAATTATTGGCCAAGATTGGAAAGGAAAAGGGTAAGAAGAAGGCTAAGGTCATCTCAAGGATTGAAAGAGATGAGGTGAGTAATAGAGTTGTCCACATTGCAGTCCTTGCTTCGGATAAGAATAGGGAGGAGGTAACAACAAAAGATTATAATGTGCAGACTTTCAAGTTAGGGCCTACATCCGTCGAGCAAGACATTGAAGATTATCAAGGTTCTAGCATAGTTATCCTAGGGAGATTGAGGAAGGAAGTTCAAACTAAGCAGGAGCTAAAAAAGGAAAATGAAAAACTCAGGAAATGCTTCAAGGATCTGATGAGCCCTTGCAATCTATTAACCCCTCGACTTTTGCTGCAAATCCCTTACCCCAGGAAACTATCACTGAGCTTGAAAGAATGAAGGCCTCCACTCTTGCTACTGCAAATTGGCTGCAAGGGGTGCAAACAAAAGGAAATGATGCTATCAGGGACATTCTTTCATCTAGAAAAGATGCTATGAGAGCAATTGATTGGTTGAAAGAAGTGTTGGCTTAGGATAAGGAAGATATAGATCTCCTGCTGCAAAAAACTAAAACCATCATGGAGTATACCAAAGATAAGTTAGTAAATGATAAAATTCTCCCTTCCTCCAGATCTGCTGAACCTTGGGAATGGTTTGAAGCATTGCAAATTAGGCAGAAGGTTCTGAAAAAGATCTACAAACAGAGTAGGAAAATTGATGATACCTTGGCTGGTGTTTATAATGGATCCATTGCTTTCTTTGAGATTATGATAGGAAGAAGGAAGATTGCCCCTAAGTATTTGAGTTTAGAACAATTGAGAAAGTGGTGGCATAATGTTTATG
The DNA here is from genome assembly GCA_007258455.2 of Sequoia sempervirens. Lineage (NCBI taxonomy): Eukaryota > Viridiplantae > Streptophyta > Pinopsida > Cupressales > Cupressaceae > Sequoia > Sequoia sempervirens. The sequence continues at coordinate 35,637 of VDFB02268517.1, forward strand.
CTCCAATTAATGATGATTATCTTTCTAAGCACCAGTTAGATGATGTGGGCCACCTACATTGTTGTTATTGATAAATACCTAACATATAAGGTTGAGTGGGATAGGTCGGTGAAACAATCAAGGGAAGAAATTGCATCAATTGAAAGGTGACTTAAGGTTTTTCCTTTACCACCTATGGCCGACTTGGATAGGGTGCTCTTGAAGGTACATGAAATGTTGGATCAGAATAAGGACAAAGGGGAAGGTAGTTAATGATGGGCTACATCGAGATTTGTGCTTCCCTATTATTTTGGCATGCATTGGGCCAAGCTGCATATGAGATCCCAGGCCGACCTGGATGAAGTTCATGCATTTAATGCATATTTGATCTCATTTTGAATTTCTCTTGGCCGACTTGTTGTGCCTAATTATTATTGTAAAATCCTATCTAGGCCGACATGTTTTGGGGGTTCTATAAATATGGCATGTTGCCTCATTTGTAAGGGTTAAGATATTTTAGATATAGACAAATAGAGAGATAGTTAGAGCGAATTAAGTAGAGCAAGAGTTAACAAGTAGTTGTTCTCAAGCAAATATTGTAACAAAAAGTTGGAATTGTTGCTACAATGGATAATTTGATGCAAGTAATGACATTGTGATTTGATGCCATACTTGTGTTCTTCTTATCTTGCATGGTTCTTGCTATTCTATCTTTAGAATTGCTTTGAGGAAATCTGATATTTAGATGTTTAGAATTAGATTTGATTCAATGATGTTTATGGTTTAATATTTGGAGTGTTGCAACAATCCTTGGTCCATACTTTTCGCAACCAACTAATCGTTAGTTGCTTTGCAAAGTTAGCCTGGACTTTATATTCATTGTGCTTAGTTCAATTGTGAGGGTTTATTCATTTTAATCTTAATAGGGTTGTTTGAATGAATGTTCATGATCTAAAAATCTTAACACCTTAGAATATTGCACTGTTTCTATAAGATTGCAGATCCATCTGGGTCAAGTAGGAATCAATTTTGAGGGATTGGTCCATTTCAAGTGTTTGGTCATTTGCATTGTTAATCTTAGGTTTAGTGGTAGATCTAGAAATCTTTCTGAAACCCTTATCTTTTGTTTTTTCTTTTGTCATTGGATTAAATTTAGGATTGAAGTATCATTATATTGCTAGATCTGATAAATCGAGATTCAATATTTTGCTTGTAGTAAGGTCCCATTGTGATTACCAACATTTTCACATTTATCACTGAGTTGATTATGCATTGTCAAGACCTGACATTAGAGACCTTGGGGTTATCTCTTGAGGCTTGCTGATAGAGATTTACCTTTCAAGAGAGATAGGATATTGTATTATGTCTGAGTTGTTGCTGTGCAGAAAACATCATCAACACATAGCAAATATAAGGTCTAGTGTTAACTAGATATATCAAAGATCCAATCAGCTATATGTATAATGTAGGATCCACCAAGTTTGAACTGGCTACAACCTCCTTCAATTTATGTAGGTTGGTCTCCATATGTGTAGACATGGATTTGTAATCCATCATACCAAATCTCTTAAGCATATCAATGGTGTACTTTCCTTGACTTAGAATCATCTCACCTGGTTTCTGCCAGACTTCTAATCCAAGGAAGTAATGCATGAGCCCAAGGTCCTTCATCTCAAATTCTGAAGTCAACTCCTTCTTGCACTCAAGAATTAGGTGATCTTCTCTAGTAAGAATCAAATCATCAACATATAAGACCAATATTAATGCATCACCATTGATTACCTTGAAGTAGAGATTTGAATCAACATCATTCTTCAAGAATCCCAAACTTGACAGGTAACGATCAATCCTTTCGTACCAAGCACAAGGAGCCTGCTTAAGACCATACAAGGCCTTCTTTAGCTTGCAAACATGTGACTCCTTCCCATGAACCTCAAATCCATCAGGTTGCTCTATATAAACCTCTTCCTCAATCACTCCATTGAGAAAGGTTGTCTTCACGTCCATCTGGTGAATCTTCCATCCTCTAGATGCAACAATAGCAATGATGGTTTTGACAGAAGTATAGCGAGCAACAAGAGCAAATGTTTCTTCATAATCAACTCCCTCTTTCTGAGAAAACCCATGAGCCACAAATCTTGCTTTGTACTTTTCAATGCTCCCATCTGCAACATGCTTGATCTTGAAGAGCCATTTAGAAGATACCATAGACTTGCCCTCGGGTCTAGGAACATGTCCCAAACATCATTCTTAAGAATTGATTGATATTCCTCTACCATAGCATCTCTCCAAACCTAATGACTAGATGCTTCCTCAACACGGGTAGGCTCAAATTCTATAATCTGACTCATTAAGGCAACATAGCTTGAGAACTTATGTGGCCTTTTACTTTCTCTAAATGTGCCTCTAGGAGCTGTAAAACTTTTAGTCTCTTGCATAGTACGCCTGGCCCATAGAGGTCTCTTTCTGCCCATAACAATGCCAGTAGGCCCATCAGTAGGTTCCAAGGGTTCAGTAGGATCAATATCTTCTTTTGGTTCTGAAGTCTCCCTCTGAATCTCAGGAGTATGGTCAACTTCCATATCCTGAGGAGACTCTTCATTATCGATCTCCATATGAATCCCCCTTGATCTCCTGAATGCAACATCTTCCTCAAATGTGACTGTTAGAAAACCAAGATCACTTGCATGCAATCACCTGTCACATGCAAAAGACATGTAGAACCAAAGAAGATGTTCTGTAAACCTCAAAGTAAAAATGCATTAAAGAGAATCAATTATTACAAAGAGATCAATCCTTATGAAGGAGATCAAGAAACCCTAAAAGGGAAACCCTAAATGAAACCCTAGTGTGCACACTTAATAATTAATCAATTATTAATGTGTCTAAGTTTAGCTTAAGTAACTAAATGAATAAGTGACTTAATTAATTAACCAATATGATATAATTAAATAAGTGGAATAACTTATTACTCTAACACCCCCCCTTAAGATGAACTTAGGAAGAAGCTAAAACACTAGAATAAGATGCATGAAAGCAAAGATGGGTCCCGACAACTAGGCCTGATCAAGTGCCCATTTACAAATACAAGAATGAGGTAGAGAAGGAAAAACCTAGTGGGACAAAACCCCCCTACAATGAGATGACATGCTGCAAAGAAGCACTGGAAGAACTCTGTAGAGTAACACTAGAACCGAAATCTGGCAAGCAAGGAAAGATTCTTCTATCTACTACTGAAACCAGATGAGAGTCACTGAATGACTCAAGGAATCATGAAAAAAGCAATAGCAGACCCGATACCTCGAAACACTAGAAAACTCCAAACAGGAACAACCCTGGAATCTATTAAGCAACAAGAAATTATTGAAAGATGTATTACTAAAAATGAAGTGCAAAGATGCAAGATGCACCCTCCCAACTGCCAAAACATCCAAGTAATCTCCAAACAACCCATCGGGCCAAATCTGGACTAAGCAATCAACCTGAGATAGATACAGAAAAAGTGCATGGACAACAACATAGAGCTCCTTAATACCTTTCCAACGCCGCAAAGATAGCGAAAATTAGAGATCGTGGCAAAAGGTTATGAGCTCGGAAGTCCAAAATAAACATCTGACTTCAAACAGCAATAAATTTAGATAAACAGAAAAATACTGTAAAATAAACAACACCACTGGAAAGTGCTCGGAACCAGCTTTCCGATATCTCGTTTGCCCAATTTCGATATCGTATGCCCAAGTTATGACCAAAAGAAAAAAATAGCTCCTTTAGGAAAAATTAGGGCTAGAAGAGGCAAAAAGGGTCGGTCGTACGCTAACGTCAGATGTTCACAAGCATAAATTTGACGGCCGTCTGGCCGTCGGGGCAAAAAAACACCCCCCTTGCCAGAAAAAAATTCGGCTACCGGAATATGCCTTATGTCCATCGGAATATTCTGAGGAAAATGCACGTCCCCGGTATATTCTTTTGTCCCGGTATATGCTACGCCATTGCCGGAATATTCCGATGCACCGCTTGGGTGCACGAGGCTCTTGGTCCCAATAGGACCACTGGCCTGGCTGAATAGAGGCGGAGGGCCCCCGGTCCTTCATGATCGGGGGTAGAGCAGAGGGAGTACGGGGGCTGGGGCCCGGTGGCGGATGGGATGGCTCCACCGGCGATGGTGGCAGAATGGTGCCGGTGGCGGATCTGTTTAGAATTGGAGGCGTCGACCCGTTTTCCAAAAAAATGCATTTTTTTACATTTTTTTCATTTTCGAGCCTCAGGAAGCATGCAAGGGAGGCCATACGGCCCCTCAGACAATTTTTTTTGCCTTCCGAACCAACTTCTCATAAATCGATGAAACGAAGGCGATCTTAGGGTTTTTGGCCATTGCGAATGCAATGGTGACCTCCGTTTCTGCTCAAAGTGCCCCAAAAATTCGGCTACCCCCAAATCTTGCAAAAAAAAGATGCCTGTGGAAACCCTTGCATTAGAAACTCACTGAAAGGCCATATCTTCAGATCACGAACAGGGAGCTGGAGGTCTGGAGCTCTGATACCATGTTAGAAAACCAAGATCACCTACATGCAATCACCTATCACATGCAAAAGACATGTAGAACCAAAGAAGATGTTCTGTAAACCTCAAAGTAAAAATGCATTAAAGAGAATCAATTATTACAAAGAGATCAATCCTTATGAAGGAGATCAAGAAACCCTAAAAGGGAAACCCTAAATGAAACCCTAGTGTGCACACTTAATAATTAATCAATTATTAATGTGTCTAAGTTTAGCTTAAGTAACTAAAGGAATAAGTGACTTAATTAATTAACCAATATGATATAATTAATTAAGTGGAATAACTTATTACTCTAACAGTGACATCCCTACTGATCTCGATCAACTTCTATCTTGGAATGTATATTCTGTAGGCTTTTGATGTCTCACTGTAGCCCACAAATATCCCCTTCTTTCCAGAAGGTTCCAACTTCCTCTTTTCCTTTGGAACATGAACATAGAGAGGACATCCAAAGATCCTCAAGTGACTGACTTCAGGCTTCTTCCCTGTAAAGGCTTCTTCCTCCAAGACTTATGGGGACTTCTATTCCATACAACCATCTTGGAAGCTTCTACCCATAAGAAGGTTTGCAAATCTTGATCATGGATCATGGCCTTCGCTGCTTCCATGATCATCCTGTTCTTTCTTTCTGCAACACCATTTTGTTGAGGATTATAGGGGACACAAAACTCCCTCTTAATCCCTGCATCAATACAAAAATTCTGAAAACTGCCAGAGGTGTATTCTCCACCATTATCAGATCTAAGGACCTTAATTCTTTTACCAGAATGATTTTCTACCAAGGCTTTAAATTCCTTAAACCTATCTAACACTTCCTCAGACTCTTTAGTTTTTAAAAAATAAATCCAAGTCTTCCTAGAGTGGTCATCAATAAAAAGAACATAACACAAGAATCCACTCGAAGACGGGAACAAACATAGGACCACATAATTCAGAATGAATAAGGTCTAAAATACACTTAGATCTATTTTCTCTACTATGAAAAGGGCTTTTATATTCTTACCCAAAGCACAACCCTTGCAAGTACCTTCGTGCTCCTGGTTGAACTTAGGAAGGCCCGACACCATCTTCTCCATGATAGGTAAGGCTCGAAAGTGTAGGTGAGCCAATCTCCGTTGCCAAAGATCACATAGACTTGAAGAATCATGAACCAAAGCTTGTAGAGGACCCTGTAAAGGTTTTCATGTCTAACTCCAATTACTTGAGCATCCTTGAAGCTAGAGTTCTCCATCCACACTAGAACTTTGCCTTTGGGGAAGGCAACTTGATATCCTTTATCTTCCAAGGCTAAAATAGAAATAAGATTGCGCTTGATTCCAGGAACATAAAGAACATTACTCAACTGAAGTGTGATGTCAGAATCCAAATGAAGTGTAGAGGTCCCAATTCCTTTCATAGAGTAGCTAGCATCATCTCCAATGATGACTTGTTCAGAAGACTCCTTCTCCACCAAACTTGATAAGTGCTCCTTAAAACCAGTGATGTGTCGTGAAGCACCACTTTTGATCAACCAAGTGTTGGTGTCGGTGGGTACACTACTTGAAAAAGCTGAGTAGAACAAATATTCACTTGAATACTTTTGCAGAGAAGCATCATCAACATCCACAACGGTGACTTGTTGCTTAGGTCTGGTTGGACAATGCTTAGCAAAGTGCCCAAACTTATCACATCTAAAGCATTGAATCTTGGACATGTCTCTCTTCTTCTTGAAGGGAGGTGCATCATCATTTCCTTTGTCTCGATTCCTCTTGAAGAATCCTTTCCTTCCATCTTTTCCTTTCTTCTTTGAAGAATGGGAGGCGAGAACATGAATGTCTTCATTCTTTGAACTTTGACCAACACCTCTTGCCAACAACCTTGATTCTTCTTGAATGCAATCAGATCTTAGGTGATCAAACTTAGGCAATCTTGATCTTGCACTGATTCCCTGAATGTAAGATTCCCAAGACAAAGGTAGACCATTGAGAGCGAGCAGGGTCAAGTCTTTGTCATCAACCATATGCCCTATTGTCGAGAGTTGATCTCTCAAATATGAAATCCTCATAAAGTATGCAATCACTGATTCACCTTTTGCCATCTTCACATGATGTAGTTGTTGCTTCAGTGCAAGTGCTCGGTTGGTATTGTTGATTTTGTACATCTCTTCGAACGTTTTGAACATGTCTCTTGCTGTCTTCAACTTAGAGACGATAGGAACAATATGATCCTTGACGAAATCAACCAATATCTTCATTGCTTTAATATCTTTCTTCACCCACTGCAACTTCTCTTCTTCCTCCTCAGGTTCAGAACGCTAGACTCCACGAACTCACCCAAGTCATTTTCACGCAAGGTAAGCATGATCCTAAATCTCCATGATGTGAAGTTAGATGCTCCCTCGAGTCTATCCTCAATCTTCAAACTGTTCACCATCTTGACTAATGTAGACAAATGAACAAATAGGGTATTGCTGATTAGGGATAAATCTGATCACGATCCTCTCAAACCCGCTTTGATACCATGTAAATTTTAATGATCAAATTGAATGCACAAAAATTAATTCAAATCAAACACAATAACATAGTAGATACCCTGGGAAAACCCTCCTCTTGAGGGAGAAAAACCCAACAACAATAAATCACTTATATATTGAATTGTCACTAGAATGATCTTCTTACAAGAGGCCAAGATTCGGGCCCAAATACAAGCACCAAGAGATGATGCAACACATCAATAAGAGAACACAATTCGCTGAAGAAGAACTCAGACTTCTAACAAATATCGAACTGCCTTGTGAAGAACTCGCACTTAGACTATGATGAATATAATCGAACTTGACTTGAAAACTTGATGATCATAATGAGAAGGCAAACTCATATATATACATTTTGAAGGGACGCCACCTTATTTAATGCAAGTCGGCTAACATAATAATGTCTCTTTCAAAGAGATGCATCAAATCAAAAGGTAAGTCGCGCCAAGAGAAGGAGGTCGGCCTTAACACAAAGGACGTGTCTCTTCATTTAATATTTTATTGCTTAACAAATAGAAGTGGCTCTATAAGAAATCGCGCCTCTTGAGACTTCATAAATTAAATAGCATGTGGCTATCATTTAATTTATTATCCATATGGAGATCGCTGGAAGATTGTTAATTCATTTCAATTCTAATTTTTCAACAATTAAGAGTTCACTTTTATACTTACAGATTCAATCTAAAAAAAATCAAATATACCACAAATCTATTTTATGATTAAATTTAAATTAATATCATAAAAAAATACAATGTCATATTGTTATTAAATTTTATTTTATTCAAGAAAATATTAGAAAAAAAAGATTAAAATAAAGATTGTTCTTGAACAAATACAATTATACACATCTTATTTTGAATATCAATCAAATACTAAAATTGTTGCCAAAAAAAAATGTCTTATTTGAAGAGTTTTGGAAGAAATGAACCAAACAATTAAAACTTCCTTTAGTTAATTTAAAAAAATAAAATTAGATTTATTTATTTTTAATTCAAAATATTCAATTAAAAATATTATTTTGTTTTATTGTAATTTAGTATTTTTTTAATAAAATTAATGTAAACATTCAATTTCAAAAAGATTTAATAATTTTTTTTTCTTCTATTATTTTGATTTTGATTTTCAATTTCAATTATATATTTTAACAAAGACAATACAAATTTTAATAGAAAAAATTGTACTATAAATACCCTTTAATTTGTATAATTAAAATTTATTGAAGTTATTGTTCATTTTTGAAGAATAATCAAACAAAAATTAATGCTTATTTTTAACTATATGAGATCACTTCCATATAATATGATGAAAAAAAGTAATAACATCTTAAAAATAGACTTTTCCATAATGAAAACTCCCGGAATATTTTATATATATTAATATTTAATATATGTAGGCTACTATTGTTTAAATGAGAACAACATTTCTCGGATTTTTGCACAGGTTTGCGTCGTCAACGAACCAAAATGTTAAAAAATTCCATAAATAGAGAGCAACATATAAATAGTATTTAATTAGCAAAATTCCAGACGGACTGATTTGAGAATTAATTGATACGAAGCTCGGTAACCAAGTTTCCCGTTTCGAGTGCTCTCTTACAGTTCTTCCTCTGTTGAAAACTGTTTTGTCAGGTATGCGATTAAACTTAGTGTTTCAAATTCATATTTTCCAAGGTTATCTGTCAACATTCCTTTTCTCTTTCTTTTTTCTATGATAGGCAAGTTTTTCCTTACCCACGATGCATACTTTGTTTTTAAACAGAAGTCGAATTTTCAAATTTTCTACTTCCAAGTTGGCCTTCGTAATTATAACTTTCTGAAACCCCATCTTCACATTATAATACGCTAATAGGTGAATGGAGAACATGCCATAGATTCCTACAGTGGTGGGTATAACGCTTGCTTCGAAGTTCTGAACTATATGGTTTCTACTTTGTTAATTTTTAGTTGGAAGGATTTTAGTGCTGTTCTGATCTTCGAAAGATATAGAATGAGCCTATTTCTGATATCCCAAGCGTTGGATTTGGGAATCTAACTCGGGCCTCATTTTTGTAAGCAAGTCTGCACAGAGTCTGTTTTCCACTTTATTTGAAAACGTTGTGGGAAATTTGTCTTTATCATAATTGGAAGACGCCGGCAGAGGGTTTGAAAAAAGAGCCTGACAAATTATACAGATCATACCCAGATTCTGTTTTCAAGTTTTTACCAGATAAGTATTCCTCGTAAGTTAGACCAGGTCTGCATTGGACTTTTGCCGTTATTAGTGCTGGGGTGGTTTCTTCTACAATTAGGTATAATCTCTCGGTCACCTGGTCACTTTGCATATGGACCTTTTTATGTGAATTGGGAAGGTTTGGTAGAATCTCTTGAGCTCGGTTATAAGGTTGAAAGTTTGTGAAACCTATGGCATACAGCATTTGAAAAATATCAATAATGTAAAGTGAAAAATTTGCCTTGTATAAACAGGGATTTCATATGCCTGGAAGGCTTGTTGGCTAGGCAATGATTTAAAAAATTGACCTTTAGGTCTCCTGCCCAAGAATTTCTCCTCAGCTGAGCTTTAAGCTCGGGTATCTAGGTCTGTGTTTGACCTCTGAGCCTCACAAGTTGAAAGTCAAAATTTAGAACTTGTATCTCATATAGATCTTACAGTAGTTTAACATACAATGTGAATGGGCTCAATACTAGGGTGAAAATTGATTAGAAAGGGCTACTTTACTGATGCTACAAAGGCAGTTATTTATCCTCTGGAAAATATATTTCTTTAAGGGTTCTGTCTGAGATGTCATTATAGATATTGTCTACTAAGCTGTCGGACTGATATTAGAGAATTGGCTTTTTAAGATTTTATTCCCCAAATAAGTTTTCTTTTCAATATGAAGCTTTTACCTAATATGAGAATTAACATAATTTTTCCAAATTCCAGAGTTGAGAATTCGCATCTGGAAAAGATCTGCCAATATTTCTGAACATAGTTTTTTAATGGATCCTTAAAGTCTTCCCTACCATCTGTTCATGTGAAAGCTGATTGTTATTCAATGTATCTGCGAATCATTAGCTTTGAATGCGTTGTATGTTTTCAATGTCAAAATTCAAAGTAATTAACAGATTACAAGCCTCATTGACAAGTTGGTCATTTGTAAACTCTCTCATTTGTAATTATTAAAATTTCTGTGTAATGTAGACACTAAATTTTATACTACTTATATGCAATAGGAACCTAACATTTTTGGACTTTGATAACGGTTATGAAGTTATGATCTTGTGGGCAAGGTCCTCAATTACGTCCAACATTTTCCAAGGTTCCTCTTCAGTGGTAGCTTATGCCTTTTTCTCTTGTAGGGTAACCGGTCTCATAGACACAAGTTGAATATCCCAATTTAAGGAAATGGTGTCTCTGTTAGGAAAAGACACAAGTATTTTTTTGGGCCTAATTATGTTATAGATCACGAGTACCTAGTATTAGTGACAAACATTTGTGTACATGCCAGTAATTCAAAGGTCACCACAATCATTGCAATATAACATGAGAGAGACACAGTAGATTTTGTTATTTTCATAATCTCTTATGGCTACGGGCTTTTTTATATAACAAATAAATTAAAATATATCTCATCATTTCTAACCAGGAAACTTATTTATTTGCCTTATGGTTTAATGAAAAACTCCATGCTTAATACCACACACGCACTTAGTCCTTTTCTAGGATATGATGTTTCTATTTCTAACATGATAAAAGCTTACATACAAGGTATTTGCATGATCATGATATGTTGATGCATATTTTGTCACTGCCCTCTTCAAGATATGAGGTCTTGACCAAGGTGTTGATGCTTGTGATTCACTATATTGTTGGTGGATATTCTAAATTAATAATGAATATATGATGGAGATGGTGACTTGGCCATCAATTGATTTGGAGCTTGGATGTCGAAGTCATGGATCATGATAGTCCAACTCATTGATACCCTCACTCCCACTTCCACTGGTTTGGCTGCAATAAGGTACCAAATACGTTGACTAGATCTCACAAGAAAAGCCTATTTGGAACCACTAGCAACAACCTCCTCTTGTTTACATTAGAACAATATTTGTGCTTATAAAATAGGTTTGGCATCCTTTCATTGTTGGAATAGAATTCCATATCCCATCTAAAGTTATGAACTATTTGAAGCATAAACTTTGTATAGCAAGAGCAATCACCACATTCCCACTTCAGAAGGCTACCAAAGACTTGTCTTCTCACAACTATTTTGCTATGCTTTGCTAGTTCCGTCTACACACTTAGTTTGCTTCTTGGAATAAATCTTCCCTGTTAGCATGATAACTATGCTTTCTTCACCATGGATTTTTCATTTCTATTTAGAAGCATATATGGAGTTGTTTTCCACATTTTTTTCTGTATCCTCTTCATTATCTTTGATATTGGCAGCCTTAAACTCTTAGAATAAATTTTATCTCCCATGATTCTAGTAATCAAACCTTTTGGCTTTGCTAACATATTGAAGGTTTGGAGTTGTAAGGTTGGAAAAATGGGATCTAAGGTCAATAGCTAACCTAAATCACACCTTCCACCATTGAACATTCGGGGAACACAAATGTAACCAAAATAAGCTATTAGGTTGCTGTCCTCAAGGAAGAGCTTGAATAGTTGGTTAGGGTATTGGTCCCCCTTTTGTGGAATGGATGGATGAGTGATGTGATGTGTGTGATTGATGATGCAAAATAGATAAAACAATGCAAAAGGAAGCAAACTATTACAAAATATGAGAAACACAAAACAGAAGTGCAGAAACAAAAAGCAAGTAGAGTGCAAGAAAGATGGAACCTAGCATTAAAATTTGGGGCAAAAATGACTGGACAAGGGTGAGGGTGCCCTTGTTTGAAAATGGTGCTTTTTCAGAGTTTCAAAGTTTGCACAAGAGCATCATAGTCTGTAGGTTCTTTCTTGTCGGAGTCAGCTTCCAAAGTTTGTCAGTTTGTGAGTAGTCAATCTTGCCCTAATTTGATGAAAGAAGGTGTTTGAATGCTTGATCTAGGGTTTGATGCTTTGAGATCTTCAATCCTCTTCAATCCACTTCAAATTTACAACCTACAAGAAAGGCAAGAGAAGAAGGGTTATGCTGTATAGGGGCTTGCCTTGGTCAAACCCTGTTTTGGTGTTTCCACCTCCACAAACGGCTATGATGATGTTGATAAAGAGTGCTTACCCTAGGCCTGGCAGAGGCAAATGAATAAAAATGAATGATAAATCGCTATGCTGTAACTTACCACTCAAATCTGCATTCCTTGTTGGATTGAGGCCAATTGGCTCATCTCACACAAGGAGAAATTGAGAGTTGCTTGAAGATCTTGCAAAGGTTAGTGCTCATAACAATGATAAACATAAAACATGAAATATCTTACTATGCATAAAAATGGATTTGATGATGTGTTGCAAACATGATCTTGACTGATAAAGTGCTATAGAAAATGTTGCTTATTCTGCTCTTGACATCGCTTTAATTGCCTTTTGAATTTGCTTGATACATCAAAATATCATTAGGTGTTCAAATGGAGGGAAAAACTTATATTTATATGAGTTTCAACATTTTCCGCATTAATTCTTTTGATAAGTGGACAAATGATTTTGAATTTGCAAACATATTAGGGCCAACAATAAAATATTAAATTTTGGGCCAAAATAGGGCAGACAAGGGCAAGGGTGTTGAATTTTAGGTTTTCGTCAAATAATTAATTAATTTAATTTCCCAAAATTAATTTGATTTCTTGAAGACGAAAATAAAAACGGATGATTAATAAAGCATAATTGGGCTCAAGCACTTAGGGGGGAGCAAAACATAATGTGAATTTGTCAATGGTCGCAATTTACAATGCTATAGGAGTCACATAGTACTCATTGCAAGAAAATGAAAACAAATGATTACTTCCATCTTCTTTGTACAATAAAAAATAGTAATAAATCTTGTTTTATAACAAAATGTTAACTAAATACATCTCTTCAGTTCTACTTGTAGTTTAATTTCTGTATTATTTTTGAAAAAGTCTATACTATAGTCTATTTGTTGTATTTGTTTTCCAAATATATACTAAATAACATGCATGGTTTTAATCTTGAGATACCATGTTACTATTTTTAAAATAATCACAAAAATAGTTATCAAATCTTGTCCAAATCCTTGTGGATATGAATTTTTTAGTCATACTGAATTGTCAATCCAATTCATACATTAATTTCCTTTTCACAAAATTAAAATGCCATTTCCCTACAAAGTCACATCTGAGCCAAGTTGCTCTTGCTCAGCCTGGCAATCAAAATTTTATATATGTTTATGTATATTCGCTGGGGAAATTCTCTTTATGGGATGACCCTGGGCTTGGGTGTCATGACCAAAGGGTATCTCTTCCATCAAATTCACTTGGGACTTGCTCTTGGTCTTATTTGATGGGGTGCTCCACAACCAGCAAGTTGTATTTGGTATTTATCCAATATTCAACACTTTATCAAGTCTCCTAAGAATTTTTTAGCATGGGGCTTTGCTTTGGATGCTCCAATATTATTACAACTACTGATTATCCCATTTGACTATGTTATGTAATATTTTTATACACACATGCACACACACAAACACACACACACACAAACATACATGCTGATTGTGTTTTCAATGCCAGAGGAAAGGACATCTTTCAGTTTTAACTTGAATATTGTTTTAAGTTGGTTTGGCTTTAGGTTTTAGCCTGGTAACAATTCTCAGGATTGAATTGGGCCTTGACAATCTCCTACCCGAGGATATTTTGAATGAAATGGCATTCTGTTTCCAGCGATACATGCTTATGTTTTGCTTGTAATGGAGAATTTGTCTGCAACATCATATTGAAATTTCAACTGTTTTTTTTTCAAAACACTTTGAGTATTGCATATGGTCAGCTATCTAGAAAGTGTAGATACATATTGACATGAAAATGAATTCAATATGTGAAAGTTTTTGCAGAGCTTTATGAATTCTAAATATGCAAGCATAATCAGGATCTTACTGCAAAAGAGATGATTTACTGTTTGGCCGAGGGAGATGTCAGGATGTCCCTGGGATGGCTTGGCACTCCCCAAATGGTGGACGTTTCCACGAGACATTCCACTTGTAGAGAGGACATCTCTATTTTAAAAAAAAAATGGAATGTTGGTGGGGCATTCTGTCCTCGTACCCGCATCCCTGGGGCATCCCCATTTTGTGAAATGCTTGAAAAGCAAGGGGGATGCAACCCTGGGTACAGTGCTGTGCAGACATGCATACATGTCTACGTACTACATTTCATGCTCATAGTTATGGATTATGAGATCATACAAAATTGAAATCTAAGTTTACAAATTTGAATTGGAAAAATTCAGCTGCTAATGTTTTGCTCCTTCTGGTTAGCTTGGTAGGAAAAGTGTTTGGAATTTATGGTATTAAACTGTTCTGAATGTCTGGACTGAGATATTTTCATTTTAAAATTTATTTTCTCTGCAGCTTTGGATGAAGTGATTGCAATGTTCAAAAACACCTTCCAATCTGGCTTTCTCTCAATCCTGTACAGCCTTGGGTAAGCTGATTTCTAATAATATAATTTTGACATTGTTTTATTCATTTGGTGGAAATTTTTAACTTGTGGTTGACTTAATAGCGTCCATGTTGTTGTAATGGTATGTTTATGGCTTTTCTGTTCTTTTCCAACAGGAGCAAACCGTTGCAAATATGGGACAAAGAGGGTTAGTGTTACTAAGAGTTTTACCATGCACATTTTATCATTACTTTTTTTTTTGAATTTTAATAACAACTCTGACTTTCAAAATAAACCATTTATCATAAGCATTCTCGTTTCCTCTATATTTTATCAATGTCTTCCTTTTGTATAGTATATCACAGTTTTAATATTGCCTTTTATCAATGTTAATAATGGTTCTGATTTTTACACCAAAATTAGTAATGCCTAGTGATCTTTTTTAAGTTCTATATTTTATGTCTTTCTTATTAGGTTACCTTGCGATTATTTTTTCAAATATCTTCTATATTTGCATACGTGTGCCTCTAATACATAATCATATGTTTGATGGTTCCATACAAACTTCAAAGTATTTTTTCAGCAAGATGAAAACATTGTTGTGATTTGTAAGTAATCAATTTAAATATTTGAGAATCTTTTATGTCTTCACTTTCTACACAATGCTCTCATTCATTTTCTGTTGTTGAAGCAGTTCTATTTGTAAATATTGGAAGGTGCAAGACATCATGTGCCAAATGGATACATGTATCTTTATTTTGTCATAAATG
>VDFB02268518.1:0-29492 GCA_007258455.2 Sequoia sempervirens
TTTTACATTCAAAAACAAGAAAGATTATATATATCAGTGGAAACCCCTTCTCTCATCTATGGTTGGAGAGTTTTCTAGGTCAATGGGACCACATTCATTTTAGGTGTGACCACTATGATAACACATATTGGGAGTGGTAATCTATGGTGATAGCTTTGAAAGCCTTATTGTTGTTTGTGGTTCAAATTTGGGAATTCTAAAAAAAATGAGTGCAAGCATGTAAGCCTTGAGCATTGGAAACGCAAAATCATAAACATCTAATCTTTATTAAATGGTAAAATAAAGACAAATAATTACCTAGTTGAGTTCTATTAGACTAATTTCTATATGAGTGAGAATGTTGTTGGGATTATTTATACAAAGAATCCCTCCTAAATTCCAATATTGACTTTCCCCTCACAATTGCTCATAAATGCTTAGTCATGAACCAATTTTTTTAGCTTTCAAAAGAAATGTTAGCAACTCATAAATACATCTACAAACAATAGCAAAAAGGAGCCAAAAAGAGGCTCCATAAAAATTGAAAAACTAAAAGGATATCTAAAACTAAAGCAAAAAATAAGAAGTAATCTAATAAACAAAAGAACCTAATCCTATCAGAAGGGAAAAAACTTGTGAGACCAATTGGATGACTATAAATAGTCTAACAAATAGACCAAAAATCCAAGAGATGGGACTCATCACCAAACAAGATGAACCAAGGATGTTGGAATGCTAGATGAACTAGATCTAGTCCATAGCACTAGAAGAGAAAGCCTATACCCTCCCCGATGACAGTAAATCCATCAATCATAGTTCAAAAAATTTCCAGTTACTCACATGATTCATGAGTATTTGTAGGTCAATTAGGTCCTGGAAGTAACTCACCTAATAACTTGCGAGTCCAACCATAAAACTTGCCAATGTTCATTTCTCCCATCGATGGAAACTTCAAACTGATCTTTGCCCTTTCTGGGGCATCAAAGGGACCACAATCTTTTTCCTACCGATGTCCACCTCCCTCGCCGATGAGTTTGAGTGATGTCGGGCTATCAATGGGACTTTGACATGACTCCCAATGACAGGAAAGATTCCTCTCGATGATTGCTTCGGAACTACTCAGGCTATCGGTGGTACTTTGATGTGACTCCTAGTGACATGCAAGAGTCCTCCCGATGGAAAATCAAGCAGATTGCATTCAGACTCCAAATCACACGGTGTTCTCAAAGAGATGATCACATGATTTGCAAACAGCTGGGAGAATTGAAGGGTGTCAGAGATGTCATTTCATGGAATACGATGATTGTAGGATATGCACAAAATGGATTTGTTGAAAAGGCTTTAGAAAATTTCAAGCAAATGCAATTAGCAGGCATGAAGACAAATTCCACAACCTATGCTAGCATCTTCCTTGCTTGTTCCAAAATGGGAGCTTTGGAGCAGGGTATGAACATCCATCAGAGCATAATAGATGGGGGATTTTTCTTAGATATTATGGTCGAAAATGCTCTATTAGACATGTATGCAAATTATGGAAAAGTACAAAAGGCACATGAACTCTTTGATGGAATGCCTCAAAGAGATGTCATTGATGGATAAATTATGCAATGATGGATAAATTATAGAATGCCTGAAAGAGATTCCATCTCATGGAATACGATGATTGCAGGATATGCACAAAATGGATTTGTTGAAAAGGCTTTAGAAACTTTCAAGCAAATTTAATTAGCAGGCATGAAGCTAAATTCCACAACCTATGCCATCATCCTCCTTGCCTGTGTCAAAATGGGAGCTTTGGATCAGGGTATGAACATCCATCAAAGCATAATAAATGGGGGATTTTTGTCAGATATTATGGTTGGAAATGCTTTGTTAGACATGTATGCAAACTATGGAAATGTACACAAGGCATGTGAACTCTTTAATGGAATTCCTCAAAGAGATGTCATTGATGGATAAATTACGCAATGATGGATAAATTATAGAATGCCTGAAAGAGATTCAATCTCATGGAATATGATGATTGTGGGATATGCACAAAATGGATTTGTTGAAAAGGCTTTAGAATTTTTAAAGCAAATGCAATTAGCAGGTGTGAAGCCAAATTCCACAACCTATGCCAGCATCCTCCCTGCCTGTGTCAAAATGGGAGCTTTGGAGCAGGGTATGAACATCCATCAAAGCATAAAAGATGGGGGATTTTTGTCAGATATTATGGTTGGAAATGCTCCGTTAGACATGTATACAAAATGTGGAAATGTACACAAGGCACGTGAACACTTTGATGGAATGCCTCAAAGAGAAGTCATCTCATGGAATGCAATAATTGTAGGATATGTACAAAATGGATTTTGCAAGGATTCTCTCAAAATATTTGAATTAATGAAGCACTTTGAAACATATGATATGGTTTAACAATAACTTTATCCGATTTCAGAGAAAGACACAAATTTAGGCAGTTCTTACATAGCTTTTGTGATACAATTGATAAAATATGATTGACCTTGACAAACTTACTTTCTACCTTCAAAACCTTATACTTAATTTGCAACATTCAAAACCTAAAGCAGATCCAGAAAACAATCACATGAAACGATGAAAGAAACAATAAAGAATCCCTCTACACAGAAAAAGCATATCGAGATACTTTTCTTCAAAGACCCCAATAAGACATTTGAATAATCTATGGGATATTTCAGTTTTGAAATTTAGGCTTCCCAAAGTCCTTTTCAGTCCTCAGTTTGATTTTGAGTTGGTCTTCAATTTCTATTTTGAGAATTGAGTCAATCTCAGAGCTCAAAAGCTATACCATGCTCATCATGGCATCTTAGTAAAGATTCTAGTTGTGTGGCTATTATCTTAAAGGGAGTGTGCACCAATTTGTAGAGGCTATAAGAACAGTAAAATACCAATAGTCTCACTTTTGTATCTCATGCATATTGTGTCCAAGTTATAAATTTACGTCGCTAACATGGTATAAGGATGAATGAAAACTCAGACTAGACCATGCTTTTGAAAAGTAAGTGAAGGGCATATGTTTGAGCCCTCTATCTACCTAGCAAAAAGGGAGCCTTTCTGAAGTTAAGAAAGGAATATCTTTAAATATTAACCTCATTTTAGTTATGTGCGACATGATCTAGAAGCAAGGTGTAACTACCACAATGATGACTCATACCCGGCCTCTTGAGCACATTTTCCATACAAACATGGTTGTTTTAATGTTGGACAGTCCTGTACAGGCTTAGGTACAAATCCCTGGCACAATGGGTGGAATACAAACCTCTAAGGCATGACCTATAAGTCTAAAATATGCACTAAGTTTGGCAATGTATATCCAGTGGATTTGCAATGATACTCGGAGAGTGTTAAAAATTAAAATTTATCTGGAATAAAGAAAAAACATTCTGATTAGAAATCTTGAATATACTGAAGCTAACATGCAATGTGCTCATCTAGAAATTGTGGAAAATCACAATTTCCAACAAATCACTTTTACATTATGAATTGTGGAAACTTGAAGTCTATAATTGATTGCCTTTTATGCTTCTGACTCTTGAGATATACGTGCAGGGCACATGACTTCTCCCCCATATCAAAATATAGCTCTAAAAAATGAATGCAGAAAAGACAGTCATGTTGAACTTAAACCAAAGGAATATCAGAAAGAATAGAATCCATCCTAGTCCAACTCACCATCACCTAGCAGCAAGGTAAAGAAATTGACATCATAATAACCCAAGTTCAGCTGTGTCAGACTTGCACCCCAAATTAATGCTTTTTATTATTTTATCAGTTGTATCTATTTCCATTAGATAATATGTATGGATCTATTTCATCAAAAATAAAAATGGATGTGACCTCTAGATTCAAAAAACATGCAAAATTCAGCCAAAGCACATTCTCTCAAGGCTTATCAAATTTTGACCAAGTTTGTCACCACAATATCCTTTCTTGGAAGCCCCCTTTGATAGAGAACTTTCTTTTCACAAGATCACTAGATTTCATCACTTTTGAATACAGGCAACTTGTTTAATATTTTCCATTTGCATTGACACCCTTCTAGTTTTGTTTCTCAATACCTCATCCTAGTTGGTTTATTTTTAGTAGTTCACTTTTGCACTCCCAATTAGTTAATGTAACTAGCTGTAATTTAAGTGTCATTGACATACTTTGTTCATTTGTGGACATTAATATAATTTTTATGTTCCTCTATCAGTTTTCAAGGAAAAAACATGGTAAGCATTCAGTAAATGATCTTAGCACCCTCATTAGATTTTGATGGAGGGGATCTGTTAAAGCAGCAATGATGATAAGAAGGTAATCAGAAGCTCTACCCGTCTTGTTTGATACATAATAGACTTAATATAAGGAATATCTAAGGTCCTACATCTAAACATCTCAGTAGCTATATCAATATGTAATCTCAATTAACAGAGCTATAGAGTACATTTGAATCTCACAGTATTCATAAATAGAAACTACTACTAGAATGTATTTAAAAAACTAGCTCCTAATTGAGCAGAAATCATGTAAATAAATTGCACTTATTTTATTCAAATAGACATTCAAAAATCAAAGGGGCACATTTCTTCCACGAAGATTTTATCACAAATACACACCTTTCCACAATCCTGAAACTACTACTAGAATGAGCACTTGAAAAAAAAATTAGACCAAAAGTTTGCAAATTTACATACCCTTTAGCACCTTCAACAGGTTCATTGATAAGTCAAAGAAAATCAGCTTGGTGGTCTTGTATGAGCCTCATTAGCTGGGGATTTTTTTTGCTAAGTTCTTGAAGCATTAGCTGACAACCAAAAATTAGCCATATCAGTAATATGTAGATAAAGCACATGTGGAACTCAAACATGACATGATAGATTCAAAAAACTTGTAAAATTTGGGGATTGGCTTGAACCATTGTGCGAAGGGCTTGAAACTGAATGATGCAAGATATAATCAATAACAAAATTGAGACAGAAACCAATGTTGGAAATCCCACAAGCATTTAATACTGCTTAGAAACAAAATCTCAAACAATTTCATTCTCAATTAACTAAACATTCAAGCTATGAAGAGAAATTAAAGTTGCTTTGTTAAGTGTTTAATGCAAAACTGCACTAACATATTACACCTGTTGGTTATTGCGAAGAAAGTCCAATGCTCCACCTTCAACTCCAGCCCCAGCACCCATGCTTGGAAAACCCTAAAGGTAGAAAGAAACAAGGTGAATATAGGATTGATGCATGACCACATTGCACAAGATCATACCCGTCTTTTCCAAGGCCCAAAATCATACCTATGGAAAAAGATTTAGTGGAGCAATATTTGGCCCTCCAGAGGGAGGTGCAACTTATGATGGTGCAGCTGTTGGAACTTTGTGGGAAGGCAAAGAATACTGCAGAAAAAATATTTCAGCTTTTAGGCAAGCAATGGTGCATAGAGATTACATGATATCACAAGGGAAAAAGAACACTTAGTGCACATAGGAAGTAGATAATGTAGCCCTAACTAGTGAAAATTTGCGTGAAGTGATGGAGGACCAACAAATACAGTTTCAGGAGTAGTTGGCTCAACAAACCCAACTCACTGAAGTTGCAAAAGCAAAGTCGGCAGCCACAACAAAGGAAGTAGTACTGCACAAATCTGAAGTGGCTAGTAGTACAGATGCCCATGATCAAGTCCAGAAGAAACTCATGCAAGTAGTTAACATGGTCAAAACCTCCAGGAAATGCAAAGTCATAGCTACCCATCATTTGAAATAACAGATTGAAGAAGTCTACAAGCTTTGGACTTCCCTCCAACATACTTCCACTACACCTTCCATTTCAATTGGAGTTGATGTGCCTCCAAGGACATCTCTTTCCTCTGATGCTTAATCATTTATTTTGCGGGGGATGATTTAATTAGTAAAATGGTTTGTAATGAAAAAATCAAGGGTTTTACTGAAAATCACTACTCCAGGGCTTCCCTACCCAGACCAATGCTTCAAACACTCTAACATAGGTATGTACATGCTTAATAATTCATTACATAGCCAACCACAACAACAATTTGGAAAAACTCAACTTCTACAACCAAGTTTCCCTTGAAAAACCATGTAAAATGCCACTAGGGCATCAAACCAAAACACTAAATTGGCCTTCCTGCTCCTACCATCACACTAACATCAAAATCTACAACAATTCATGCCATTCCATCGAGCCACAGCCTTAGACAGTAGATGGAATGGCCATTTTGTTCATTTACAATATCAAAACCCTTAAAACAGGGCTACTCAGGCAATTACATGAAAAAGGTT
The DNA here is from genome assembly GCA_007258455.2 of Sequoia sempervirens. Taxonomy (NCBI): domain Eukaryota; kingdom Viridiplantae; phylum Streptophyta; class Pinopsida; order Cupressales; family Cupressaceae; genus Sequoia; species Sequoia sempervirens. The sequence goes on from VDFB02268518.1 coordinate 6,281, forward strand.
ACTAAATTCACCAAACTCAATGAAAAGAATCCAAATCACCACCAATGGAGATCTAACTCATGCCTTCAACACATTCCATCACCCTTGGGCCATGGTACTTTTGTACGGATGAGCAATTCATCCTGTAGCAGCAGATTTCATGAAAACACAAAATTTATGCAAAGAAACTAATAGATTTTATGTTATTTCTTTCAAAAATCAAACTTGAAGGTTGGTTGAGTCTAGTCTTTGCATCTCTTTGATGGATTATGTTCTATAATTATATTTTAAAATTACTGAAATTGTTCTCTTGTATTTGGTATTTCAACATTATGTTCATGCATAGAGGGGTAAACCATAACATGCCATGAAATTGTATAAAACAAAGTCTATCCAATAGCTTATAAAAAATTTCAAAGACAATCTATGCAATCTCCACATGGTATCATGTGACCTATACAATAGTTTAAACTTACCACACTTGAAGTGTTCGACAAAATTCCTCAAAGAAATGTGGTCTTATGGACTGCAATAATTGCAAGATATACACAAATTAGATCTGTTGAAAAGCCTTCAGAAACTTTCAATAAAATGCAATTTGCAAGTTTAAAGCCAAAATCTGCAACCTTTCCCAGCATCCTCTCTACCTGTTCCAAAATGAAAGCTTTGGAACAGGGTATGGACATCCATCAAAGCATAATAAAAGGGGGATTTTTTTCTGATATTATAGTTGGAAATGCTTTGGTTGACATGTATGCAAAATGTGGAAGCATAGAGAAAGCATGTGAAGTTTTTTGATAGAATTCCTTGAAGAGATGTCAACTCTTGGACTGCAATTATTGTTGGATATGCACAAAATGGATTTGTTGAAAACGCTTTAGAAACTTTCAAGCAATTGCAATTGGCAGGTATAAAGCCAAATTCCACAACCTTTGCTAGCATATTTCCTGCCAGTGCCAAAATGGGGGCTTTGGAATAGGGTATGAACATCCATCAAAGCATAAATAATAGAGGAATTTTGTCAGATGTTGTAGTTACAACTGCCCTAGTAGACAAAATGTGGAAGCATAGACAAGGCATGTGAACTGTTTGACATAATGCGTGAAAGAGATACCATCTCATGGAATACAATGATTGCAGGATATGCACAAAATGGATTTGCTGAAAAGGCTTTAGAAACTTTCAAGAAAATGCAATTAGCAGGTGTGAAGCCAAATTCCACAACCTATGCCAGCATCCTCCCTGCTTGTGCCAAAATGGGAGCTTTGGAGTAGGGTATGAACATCCATCAGAGCATAATAGATGGGGGATTTTTGTCAGATATTATGGTTGGAAATGCTCTATTAGACATGTATGCAAAATGTGGAAACGTACACAAGGCACGTGAACTCTTTAAACTTGATTCCCCTGACTTGATTCCTCTTTGCATAGCCCTTTGATGTAAGCAAGGTGGAGATGATTCTTCCAATCTCACAAATGTTCACAAATGATCAAACAAAAACAAGGAATCAATTCTTCAACTTTATTCTCTCAACTTGTCCCAAACATGCACTTATTAGGCTTGTAGCCTCAAAACTCAACTTTTCCCAATAACTACAAGTGTAGGTTGTACAAAGACCTAAAAAACATCATTTGAGGAACTCTTCAACCATAGAAACAACATACCAAAAGAACTCACAAGGTTTCTTAAGCTCAAATTGGATTTTCAATAACCTACCCCTGTTTGGGCTACTAAATTAGCCCTATTTTCCAAAGGAAGTCCCACCTAAACTTCTAGTTTCCATTCAATCTCTTATAAATTCACTAAATGTGATTCAAAACTCCAAATTTCATGATCATTTCAAGGATTTAAGTCCTTTAGGGCGCTGCCCCAACAAACCCTCGCTTTTCATGCAAAATACTAGGGTTTACTCAAACTACTAGCTCCCGAGCTTGTACATCTCAAAAAATGGCTCCAACACATCTTACTAACCCTTATCAAACTCAATCTATCATAACTTTGAAGGTTCCAACACCATTTTGCAAAAACCCAACCTTAACACCTCTTTTTCACAAGGAAAATGCCTTGTACAGCATTAGGGCAACACACATCTCCTTTAAACTTGATTCCCCTTACTTTATAAGCCTTCAAGACATCTTCTCTATCATTGGTGAAGGAAATCCACCAAGTCACAGCCTCCTACAAAAGGTGGATTTCCTGATACATTATAAAAACTTCAAAACTAGCCCTCACTGGCCTGTTACAAGCAAATTTCATAAAACTACCAAGTTCTCACTCAAAACTTAAAGTAAGACTCTCAAAATTGATAAAATGGAGAGATATAACATGCCTACACAAAATACTGAAGATTTCAAAGCCTCACAATGACTGTACAGGCCATACAGTGTTGGTGAAGTTCTGAAAACACATAAATACAGTGAATTTTCTGATAAAACATTGTTTACAGACTTCTATTTTCAATAAAATATTCAATATCCATTGTTCAAGCCTTTTTCAGGATTTTTTAAAACATTTCTCCATCAATTACAAAGTTTAATTCGAAAGGAGGAGCATGGATTCTCCCATTACAAGCAAAAATTGTCTTGTTGCAGCTATTTTTAGCAATACTACAAAATCTGACAAAATGAATATGCCAATAACCTTAAATGGTTTGTAAAAAACCTAATTGCACCTACATGCACTCAACCAACACTAAATGACCTTATTCAACCATTTACTACCATTTGACCTTGAACTCCTAAAATCTTGCATTTGCAACTTTTGGGTTTTACAACAATTTTGCAACAAAGTGCAATTTTTTTGCAATATCAAAATTATTGAATCCTAGACATCTAATTACCACCAACTTATGATTGATTTCATACTTTAATGGTCTTCAAGACCTTATTTACTACAAAAAATTCTTCCTCCTAGAGCCTGCTCTTTAACAACCTGAATTGCCTAAAGTTCTTCAATGGTGCCCCTCCACCACCCTCCCTATACACATTGGTGGATGCAACCAATGTTATCAAAATTCAACATATTCCTCGAAAGGCCAATAAGTTAGTGGACCACTTGTGAGATGAAGCTATTCACTCAAAAGACAATGTCATGAACTTGATCTAATACACTCATCTCTTGCAACTTTTTCCACCCATCCAAGTCATGTTTTCTAAGGAGAGTAGGATATGAACTCAAAAGTGCAAGTAGGAAATTTTTATGTCATTACAATTGCACTTTTACATCCTAGGTAATTTACAACCCCAATGCATTTAATAGTTTCTATAAGCCAAATGGAAATAGTCTTGATGTTAGGAGCTTCATCAACCTCTTGATCATTTAGACCAAATAACACACTTATTAAGATTAAACATAGTATCTTCACAATATTCAGAAGTGGTTGATTATGGATGCAAAACAGTCCCAAATGTCTCAAGGTTTCAAATCCACACTCATTCACTTGCTTAATACACCACTTTGGCACATAATACAAGATCATTTCCTTGTGACTGCTTGCACACATCATAGTCACCATGACAATAATCTTGACGGCATGGGTTCAACAACCTCTTGATTTATCAAGACCAAGCACCAAACTTATTTAAGGGAAATGTCTAAGTGTTTTAAGCAGCCAATTTTTGACTTGGATTAGTTCCAAATGTCTTTTGGTTTCAATTCCATGCTCATTCATTTGGTAATTTTTTCACTTGGGTATGTAAAACAAGAATCTTGCCTTGCTTGCAGCTTGCAACTTGCATGCATCCTAGTCATTGTGTCATATGTGATGCTTACCTCTACTATTTTGCCCTAAGTTACCAATCTTGAATACCGGTCCAGTGTGGGAAAGGTTCAACCAGGGTTTAGCATTTGGCTTGTGGATTCATCCAAGACAACCTAATGAGAACTTGCAAAGAATTTTCACATTTTTTCTTCATATTTTATTACAAGGTTCGTGATTTTTTTAAACCTAAATAAATCATTGGAATTCATTTGTGTCTTGCAAATAACTATCATTTATCTTGCAAAGTAGGAGAAATTGGCTTGGCAAATGAAGGCAATAGGGTATAAAGAATCATTTTATTTGTCACCATAGTAAAAAGTTAGAAATTGCATTTGGTTTGTTAAACATGGCCCCTAGTACAACTATTAGAGTTGTTAAGAACCTTCAAGTATGTTATGATTGCCACACTATATCTAAATTCATCTCCAAGATTGTTGCAAGAGAAATTGTTCTGAGAGATGTGAGCCATTTCCACTATTTTAAACAGGGACAACTTTGGACGAACTGGAATAATATTATATTCGAGGGTAGAACACTATCAGCCTAACATTACTACATGGGGGGAACTCCCCTCATAGCTCCACCGATAGACCGATAAGGTGGGGCAGTCAGTTCCATTTTCTGTAATGTGGTAAGAGTCATGCAGGTAACGTTATGTCAGGATGGGGAACTCTTGAAGGTTCTAAACGATTTTCCTCTTTTTTAGAAGACTGCGTTGGAAGTGCCACCTGGATCACAGTTGTTTGGTGGGATTCCAAACCCACACGATGAGGTGCAATTGTGGAAATCTCATAGAGAGAAGCTACAAGCTACCATGATGATTTTTCTGAGTGAATTTATATCAAAGTCTTGATTAGCGTGGCTTAAGACATGTGCAGATGATATTTTCTCTGCAGATAGGCTTGGGGGAAAGTATTTGCTTGATCTTGTGAAAAGTGGCAAGGAACTTGCAGAGAATGAGACATTGATTAGAGAAACATTGGACAGTCTAGATGCATTTGAAGGGAGCTTGGAGTGGCTAAAAATGTTTTTTGGTTCAACTGTTGAGTTTCCATGGCAATGCGTGTGTGAGATTATTTTGAAGCACTCAAAGAGTCTGTGGGATGAACTTTTTGAAACCCTATTAATTGTTAGTAGTATGAAACAAATAATAGCTGATGGATTTGTAGATCTGTGTGAGATAGTTAAGGTTGGTAAGTTCCTTGAAGCCGTAGTTACATCTCTGGCAAGTTACAAAGATGTTGAAACCCATTTGCACAAATTAACTACTAGTGAGGGTTGGCTTGTCAAGAGAGGGGACCTAAAAAGTGTCAATTTACTTGGGTTGAGTTTTAGATTTATGATGACAAATGATGAAGACTAGTTTGGTCGCCTTAACACTTATTTTGGAATTGAGGTTAGTCAAATAAAAGATACCATAGATGAGGGGTCCAAGAATATTATGGAAGACCTCCTAAGTTTTCTTCATGCACATAAATCTCCTTCAAGGATAAATGATTTAGCACCTTATTTGCAAGAGCAATGCTTCCATTTTATCTCAACATTGATTGTTGAGATTGAAGAACATCTTGCACATCTTTCAGAAGCTCTCTATCAAGAAATGAAAAATGAGGAGATTCTACAGCTACTTTTGTCATTGTAGACTAATTTTGGACAGTCTACTTTTGAAAGTTCTCTTATTTGAGTTGTCAAGGTTGGAAATTGGTGTTGAGTCATCCAATTGATGTTGTTTAAGGTCATTTTTGGAATCTACAAGAGGATTGTTGCCTTATTCTCAGTTTGGGTAATTTGAAACAAGAGTTTTGTGAAGGGAAAATGAGTCTAGTTGCAAGGACAAGAAAGAATAGATTGAGATTTGTCAAGTTGTGAAAGTGAGTTTTTGAGCCCCTGTCATTGCATTAGATTTGTTGTCAACAAATTTGAAGTCAAGAATGCTAGATAGGCATGCAATCATTTAAAGGAAGGGAGCTTTACTATTTCAAAGGACAATTTTAGTTTATTGGTGTGCACCTCATCAAGACTTTTTATTTTCAAATGTCACAATAGTAATTGCTTACAATGACATGCACTTGTGTTAGGCAATTGAGGTTAGTGAATTAGAAAAGATGTTTTCCCATGCTATCAAGTGGACACTTGTGCAAAGACAAAAAGGAGTCAATAGATTGAAGTAAGGTTTGCATAAAATGGTATGCCCCCTTATTGAGAAAACTAGTTCAAAATTTCAAACATCAAAACTACATTGTGAGGCATGCACCTAAGCATGGAGGTTTATACTTTAAATTTGAAGACAAATTTGTATATTTGAGTGCACACCTATCTTAAGGAAAAGTGCATATCACTTTTTTCATGTATAGAGGTGTGCATGTGAAACAAAGAAAAAAGAGTTTAGTTCATCAAAAGGGTGTCTTTCCATTTATAGGGGCATATCTCTTTATATGAGAAATTCAAATCATAAAATTCCTTGCGAAGTGCACAATCAACAAAGGCATTTTTTCACTTCAAACAAGCAACATATTCCATTGATAGGAACATGCTAATATGAAGAGAAAGTTGTTATAAGACAAAGTTCCAAATTGTTATTATAAGGTGCATGCCTAATCAAGCAGGATAGGTGTTTCAAATCATCAAACACTTTACCCATTTATAGGTATGCACCTCAAAAAAGAGTGTTGCTTTCAAATTTGAAATGACAAATTGCTTGTATAGGTGGACATTGGAATGAGAATAAGGGAGCAAAAAAGTCAAAAGCCAAAAATACAATGCATAGGTGCACACCTCTTATTGGGAACTAAGTAATTTTTAAAAGGAAAGCATGTCTAGTGTAAACGATCCTGAAGATACCTTTCACCCATTAAATTTTCATTAAAATAGGCAAGCCCATAAAATATTAAAATACCCTTCCTCTATTACTAACCTGGAGCAGGGATTTGAAGCATGTGCAACCACCCTCCACTTCTTGGGATTTGAAGGCCTTTGTAACACAAACAACACTTGTTCAGCATACCTACAAGCAAAACAATATAGGAAAAACACTCTTAGCAGAACTTACATTGACAATACTTGGAGAATTGTTTAAAGTTGCTTATATGGTTCAACATTAATGCTTATTTTTGAAAGTTCTAAGATAAAAAACAAATTCTAGTTATGATCTTTTTTCACTCTATTATAGTTCTGCACCTGAGGCGTGCTCATTGAAACCAGAAAATGTCCATCCTGATTGTGATTTTTTTTCTTGTCTTGAATCCGTCAAAACATGTCACAATTTTTAACATCAAAATTTCCTAGGCATGGAAAGGGCATGAATTTTTATTTCTTAAAGAGTCTACAATACAGAAACTAAGAGAAACAATACATACTTTTTATTTTGGTTGGCAAGAAAGCTTCTATTAAATTTCAAGAGGTTGTAGTGAAAAAACTAAATCATAAATAAAAGGTACCTCTGATTAGGGAATACTTTGTTCTCGCATATACTCATAATTGCACCGCAAGCTCTAATTTAGAGCTACAAAAATTTTGAAGTAGGAGGGTAGAGATCCTCACAAAATAAAGGGAAATTAATTGAACTAGCAATAAAAATTGGAACACATCAGCAAACAGTGCACCTGAAAATAGATGCTAGAGCAGAGTATACCTTGCATCAACATCTATTATTTTTGAGTTTCGTTTCTAGATGTTGGCTTGCAGGGGTAGTCACATTCTGAAAGTTGTTCAACAAGAAACTGAAAATTTTAGTGTGTATCTGACCTGCAATAAACAAGCTGCCAAATCAACAAAACTGATTGTGAAAATAAAAAACTAGTGTCCATTATCCAGCGACCATTTCAACATATGTCTGTAATTATTTGGTCTTTTTGTTGGTTACCATGAGCTCCCATTGGCATCGATTTTTGTTCAATCAATCCCTAGTTGGGGTGTTAAAAATATTTTCTAATGTATATGTCCTACTTGTCTTTAGTTTTACAATATATCTGAATATGACATGTCCTACTTGTAGAAAATTGATTAACATGGAATTGGCTTTCACTGAAAGATAGTTAAAATTTAATAATTTTTCTATATGCACAAAAGTTTAAAACATGTGTTTCTTAGTTCGAACCCATTTTTGGGAGCATAGATAAATTGTCCCAATTCCTGATTATTGTCCTCGAGAATAACTAGTCTTGGTTTGATTCCTTTCTCTTCATAGAATGGCTTATGATTTTGCATTTTCTTATCCTCAACCAACTCATGCCCATAATCACTGTCTACCCTTGGAGCTACTAGAGATTACTTCATCTTTTTTTTCTATGAATGGTTATACTTCCTTACTTACATGAAGTTGCCATTGACTCTCATTTTGATTATCTGATTCATCAAAGGCTAGAGAGTGTTGATCAAATATGGTCCAATTAAGATTAGGAGAGACATTCCCCTCCTATTAAATTTTTGAGTACCTTTCCTGCATTCAAAATGTATGCTATATAATATATTTTCTTTCCCATTTTGATATCCCAATAGTTTTTTTTGTTTTACATCAAAATTTTGTACTTGATGTTTAATATTTTCTTGTTTTTAAACGAAATGTCAAAATACAATTTCATCCCAAATAGTGATGATCTAGATGCATGATCTTGCCCCACAATATTTGTAAACAGCAATGAATTGATTTTAAATGATTATGTTTTCTACATGCAGTGTTGTTGTAATGATGAAAGCTCTATCTAATGCTAAAGGGGAGAAATAGATATTGGCTCTTTTTCAAGACATTGCAAGCTACCTGCTTCTTGCTTGTGGTGTCGTATATGTTATTGGGGTCTGCATTCAGTTCCCACTTATGAAAATTTGTATTGACAGTTAAGCTATTGCTACGATGTAAGTATATTTTGCTACTGCTTACAACTTCATTGGGATTTTGAATGTGACAGGGACTACTGTGTTATGGGTCTTCTGCCATAAAGATTGAATAAAAATTTAAGGACATAAAAGAAGCATATGGACAAGTAGAAGCAGATGAAGACCAAATTCATTACAGAAACTTGAAAAGCATGATGAACATGCTCCATCTGCAGGATTACCAAGCTAAAAGTAAAATTAAATGAAACCATGGAAAGTGACTCACCACAAGATTCTGCACGAAACATGTCTCATGCGGAAAAATGGGTAGAGGTTGCAATCCAAAATCAGGCACTTTCACTTCTCCATTTTGGCAGGCTACCTTGAAAATACTTCTCCATTTTAGCGGGCTATGCGACTCTCTTCTCCATTTTGGCGGGCATTGAAAATAAGGTCTTGAGGAAGGTTTTAGAGTATGTTTATTAAAATGAAAATTATGGCCATTTTAATAATGAGCATATTTTGACATGTTAAATATATATATATATAATTATTACTAGCAATTGCACCTTGGTGTGCAATAGGTACGTTGAAGAGGTATGAAAGGTCAATAAGAGAAAATTTTGGTGTATTTTTTCAGACATATGTGTAGTACATGAGGTCAATTGGTAGGTCATTTAGCAAATGATGTTGTTTATGTAACAAAGGTCTCAATTAGCCTTCACTCAATAAATATATATTTTAAATATAATTTTTCATTTGACAAAATTATATATTTGTAATAGTAAATTTATTGTAGGAGTTCAGTTTATTTTTTCTCTATCCACCTCTCTATATCTTATCTATATCTCCCTCTCCATTTTATGTCTCTCTTTATATCTTATCTCTATCTCCCTCTCTTTTTATGTCTTGATTAGATTTTAGTTATGGTTAAGAGATAATTAGGAATCAAATTATGGTTTGGGTTATTGCTCTACAATTAAGCTTGAGATTAGGGTTACAATTGGGGTTCAAATAAGGTTATGATCAAGATGATTAGGATTGGGATGCAATTATGAGTTAATTAATGTTCAATTAGGGTTACGTTACAATTAGAATTTAATTAATATTCAATTACAGTTACGATTAAGATTCAATTATGCTTAGGATTAGGGCTAGAAAAGTGTTAATGTTCAATTAGAGTTTATTATGATAAATGTTAGGATTCAATCAGGGTTAGGGTTCAAATAGTGTTCGATATCAATTAAATTCACAATTAGAATTAAAGTTCAATTATGGCTAGAGCTAGGATTAGATTTAGGGTTCAATTATGGTTAGCATTCAATCAAGGTTTAGTTAGGGTTAGGGTGCAATGTGGGTTAGGATTTAATTAGGGTTAATCATGTACATCAGCATTCAATTAGGGTTAGGTATCCATTACAGTTTGAGTACGGGTTCAATTAGGGTTACAGTTCAGGTAAGGGTTCAATTAGGGTTAGGTTTTATTATAAACCTTGGGGTTAGGGTTATAGTTGGGGTTCAAATAGGAGTACAATCAAAGTTACAACTCAATTAGGGTTATGATCCAACTATGGTTTCAAATCAATTAGGGTTAGGGGTCAATTAGGACTTTAGTTAGGGTTTAATTAGGGTTAGGTATATATTTCAATTAGGGTTACTATTAGGGTTAGGGTTAGGGTATAATTTGGGTTAGAGGTAGGGTTAGGGTTAGGGTTGAATTAGGTTTATGATTAAATTAGGGTTAAGGTTACAATTCAATTAGGGTTACTATTCACTTAAGGTTACAATTAGGGTTAATTAGGTTTTGGGTTACTGCTCTACGATTAAGCTTGAACTTCGGGTTACAATTGGGTTTCATATAAGGTTATGATCAAGATTATTACTATTGGGGTGCAATTAGGGGTTAATTAATATTAGGGTTACGTTACAATTAGGGTTTAATTAAGATTGAATTATGGTTATGACTAGGATTCAATTATTCTTATGATTAGGGTTAGAAAAGGGTTAATGTTCAATTAGATTTTATTATATTGATAAATGTTAGGATTCAATTAGGGTTAGGGTTCAAATAGGATTAGACATGAATTAAAGTCACAATTAGAATTTGAGTTCAATTAGGGTTAGAGATAGGATTAGATTTAGGGTTCAATTAGGGTTAGCATTCAATCAAGGGTTAATTAGGGTTAGAGTGCAATTTGGGTTAGGATTTAATTAGGGTTAGCATACATTAGCATTCAATTAGGGTTAGAATTAGGATAAAGCTTAGGGTTAAAGTTCAATTAGGGTTATGATTAGGGTTACGTTTAATCTTAAGATTAAAATTCAATTAGGGTAGGGTTTAATTAGGGTTCTAGGATAAATCTTGGGGTTAGCATTAGGGTTAAAGTTAATTAGGTTTAGGGTTCTAAAATAAATCTCAGAGTTAGCATTAGAGTTAAGGGTCAATTAGGGTTTGGGTTATGGTTTGGGTTTAGTTAGGGTTAGGGTTCAAATAGGATTATACTTAGGGTTTAATCAGGGTTAGGTATATAGTTCAATTAGGTTTACTATTAGGGTTAGGGTACAATTTGGGTTAGGGGTAGGGTTAGAGTTAGGGTTGAATTAGGTTTATGATTAAATTAGGGTTAAGGTTACAATTCAATTAAGGTTAGTGTTCACTTAAGGTTACAATTAGTGTTAGATTTAGGGTTTCTTCAATTAGGGTTAGGGTTTTGTTAGGGTTAGGGTTAGATTTTAAGTAGGGTTAGGGTTAGGATATAACTAAGGTCCAATTTGGATTAGGGCTTAATAGTAATTCCAAACCTACCCTTAACACTAACCAAAGCCTTATTCCTAACCTGAAACCTATTATAATTATAGTCCAAACCCTAACCCTAACCATAATTCCACCCCTAACCCTAACATAATTCTCACACTAAAATGAAAATTATGGCCAAGATTTTAATAATGAGCACATTTATTTAGTTATTTATTTAGTCATTTTTATTTGTCTTATATTAGTCATTTATTTAGTCATTTAGTTGTGATTTTACCTAATGACCAAATTAGTCATTTATTTTCCAAATACTACTAGTGTTAGTCACGTGACTAAAAGTTTTAGTCACCTAGTCATTTATTTTCCAAATTCTACTAGTGTTTAGACATTATAATAAACACTCAACTTTTGAATTTTTAGAACCCTTATCAAGGACTCAGATGCCCTTGGGCACCTCTATCCTTGTGCACTTGTATTAACAAGATTTTGCACACTCCTCTATCTCTGTGATTTCAGTATGTTTGTGTTTGCAAATCTCTATTTTGGAATTTTTAATTACATTCATTAAGGCATCTTTCATATAGCTACAAAGGTGATAAAAAGTAAAACAAAAATGCATTGTTTTGTTTCAAAATTACATCAAAATCATCATTCTCAGATTTAGGCATCTTACAATTAGTCAATTTGTGCATTTAAGATCAAAAAATTACATTCAAAATTGTCATTTATTATTCACATATTGTTACACTTGCATTGGCATAAATTAAGCAAATTCTGGAAAAATATTCACTGTCAAATATGTATGCAATCAGACCCAAAATTCTTAAGCAAGATCACACAGTCATTTTGAATTTTTAGAAAGCCTTTCTAGGGCATAGACGCCCTAGGGCACAATTGTCCTACTATTGACTAAACCAATTTTTTCACAGACCTGTATTGTGATAACCTTTGTCTACTTTTGTTGTCAAAATCATGTTTTTGGCTATTTTACTGTGTTTTTTTGTCAGTTTATTGTTCATAGTGGGTACACTTAAGTGTTTTAAAACTCGCATGAGCTTCACAACTTGGTGTACTATTTACAATACTTCAGTGAGACGTTCTAGACTTATGGCATCCTGTGTTGTTACATTCCTCATAGATTTCGAGTCTTCCAACTCTTTCATGCACAATGTTGTCAATACTCGACCCATTTTAGACTCTATCCCTAATGCTACCATACCAATGACAACCTTGCAATCACCCATTTTTATGGATGTTGAGACTATGGTTTCCCATGTTCACAAAGGCAAACTAAAAAAACTGGAAAAATATTTAGAAAGACTTCAAGACTATGTGAGTACTGAATACTTAATTGGTACAATACTCCCTACAATAGATAACATGAGGAAACTGACTAATGATGATTGAAGATTAGAGGTTTTGCATACCTAGCCCGTATAGTTGATTCTAATGTACTTACAATGGCTAGTTGTGCTCAAGCTTTGGGATACACTCAAAGTAAAGGAGGAAATCAAGTCTCCCTGCCTACAACTAGAGCCTCTATCCCTATATACACAAATCCAAATATCGCCTCAATGATACAACAAAGCATTGGCATAACTCCAACATTAGGCCTTTCCACTGGAAATCCTATGGTTTCAGATCTTCACATGTAACTATTGGAAGAATGAAGAAGAAACTCTCCAATGTGTTCTCATTGATGCCAACATTGTTTGGTAACAGTTTTTCTCTATCCGGTAAATAGTGTTTGTGCTACTTTGATCTGATAATTTGGTCTAGAATTGCTCATATTAGAAGATCATCCTATGCAGTTTTAGTATGTTATTCAGGACTATTAAATACATCTATGAACAAGTTTTCAATGATTTTGGCTGAATGGGCTGAAAGATACAAATGACAGAAGATCGACATACAATTTTCTGGTCAAAGTTGTGCATAGTGGTACGAGTTATTTGGTCTGCATTCCTCTGGTACTTTGATCCAGTCATTATGACTTTGGGAGATGTTTTACTGGTGTCATCTCTACATGTATTCCAAAGGGTGCACGCTCATATGATCATAAGGTTGATTGATGTTAGTTAGTTTGGTCTATTTTTGTGATCAAGTCTTCTTCTGGCCAACATGAATAAGTGATATGAAGATTAATATGTTGTGAGGATGCCAAAGAGATCCTTTTTAGGTCTGAGCCGACCTAATTTATGCCTTGCACATTTTGGTTTGAGCACGAAAGGAGCTTTGTTTCCATATTTGAGCCGACAAGCTATTTTTGAATTAAGTATATGTACATCTAATTAGGTTGACCTAATTGATGTGTGCAAATGTAATAGCATATATATATGAAACATTTTTGTATTGAAGACACAACAAGTGATAAGAGGAGATGTGTGATAGAGTGATATTATGCGATCTTGTATGTATAACTTTTTTATCAAGGTAGTGTATGTTGTGAAGTTGCAAACCAGTGCAGGATTTTGTATTTTAGAGCTTAATTGGAACTGAATTCAGCACATGAAAGGTGTATTCTATCAGTTCATTTTTTGGCAGTGAGCCACACTCCGTTTTGTAATCATCTCAAGCTATGAGCCTCTCAAGGACAGTGTGTCCTGGTTGTAAGCCATTGTAATATCTTATAACCAGATATAATATATTGTGAGCTAATCCTCACTGTGGATTTTTCCATTTTGGGTTTTCCATGTAAAAATCTTGGCATTTATGTGCTGTGGTTATGATCTCTTTCATGTCTTTACTTACAATTGTAGTTAGATGTGTTTTAATGTTTGGATGGTTTTTAGCTAAATGGTTTAATAGAATATTGATTCACCCCCTCTCCTCCCCTCCGCCCCACTCTTAGTATTTTGGGTGTTCAACAATAACCTGGCAATCTATATGTCCATTACACAGTGATTGTGACATGTATGTTCAAGATTTTCTAGGGCTACATCTAGTTGAAGGAAAAAATAAGCTACAACCACATATACTCCAAATAATACAAGAATTTCCTAATATTCTTTTTGAAAAAAAACAAATTCAAAGACTTTTGGGGTAAGTGCACAAAGATTGGGGGCCAAAAAGGGATCATAAGTGGCCACTTTTTCTCTGAAATCAGGAAAATACTAATCTTGGATGAGAAATTGAGGATAGTTACACTCAAAATTTTAAGATGCAATGAAAACAAGGACTGTAGAGCTTTGAATGTATTTTCTAAACTACTGTTTTTTAAAATGGTAGAGATTAATGGGTTCAAACAAGTTACCCACACAAATTGGTCCTATTTTTTTCAAAAAAACATAACATAGTGTCTATTGTAGGTAAGTCAAAAGGTTAACTTTTTTTTAGTATTTTAAAAATCACTTCAGTGAGAAATTGGATAACAACATTTATTGTTGTCTTGAATTTTTTTGATAATTTTTCAATGAATATATAATTTTTTTATGAATTTTCAAAGTTGACACATCCTGAAAAACAAAAATTTGACTGTGTTAACCCTATAATTTTTGAAAACTAATCAAAAATCAAGATTTTTTTTAATGTGTAGAATAGAGTCTAGTTTATAAAAATGTAATTTATTTGAAATTTCAATGAACGATTAAAAATGAAGTAAAAAATACCAAACAATCATTTTGACAAAAAACGGATACACCAACAAAAAAATTAAAGATGAAAGCCTTAACATAGTCAAAATGCGAAAAAAACACATCATTAAATAGCTTAGAGAGAGCTTAACATTACCCAAGTGTTTATTTTGCTCGACCTTGAAACACGTGCAAACCTGACGGTTAGCACGAACGAGATTATGTGAGATTTTGTAGAATATGTATAAACGCGTTTTGTGGCATTGGAAAGGCATTCCAAGCCTTTGGGTTGGAAATCCTTCATCTCAAACTATGTTGAAATTTGAGACTTCAATTCACAAGTCATATTCTTTCTATTACCAAAAAATAGCATATCATCAAACATATAATGCAATGATAAGGAATCCATCACTATCCATCTTATAATGGATGCAATGAACTGATTTAGACCTCAAAAATCTCAATCCAAGATAAACATATCAAACTTTTGGTACCATATCTTAGTAGATTGCTTGAAACCATACAAAGATTTCTTCCTTACAAACCAATTTTTTTGTACCTTTTTCACTATAGTGCTCTAGTTGTGACATATAAATCTCTTCCTTTAAATCACCGTGAAGGAAAGTTGTCTACACATCCATCTACGCAACTTCAAGATCAAACACTACTACAATAGATAATAGAACCAAATGAATGTTAGCTTACCAATTGAGGAGAAAATCTCCCAATAATTAATTCTCTCAACCTAGGAACACCCCTTCACAACAAATTTTGCCTTATACTTCTCAACACAACCATTTAAACCAATTTTCTTTTTAAACACCCATTTGCATCCAATAGGTTTACATCTATCAAACAAAGGTACTAGGTCCCATGTGTAATTTTTATTTAACAGTCGTATTTTCACTCATTGTCATTTTCCAAGATTTTGCATCATTCATGCTCACTGTCTCTTTTACAATCCTAGGCTCATCAATGTTTGTAATTGTCGGCAAGGGAGCATAAAGAAAACATTGAAAAAGAATAATGAGGGTTTGAATGAGAAAGTGTTGTTTGACCTAAGAAAATAAACATTTACGTACGCTTTCTAAACTCAAAAATCTGAAAACACCCAATATTACATTCATTACTGCAATGAGACTTATTTCATCCACCATATGACAGTATCAGAAAATAGCTTCAAATTAAACATAAGAAAAACCTACAGCATAAAGAACTAACACACTAGATACAGTCCAGCTCAAAGTCAAAAAAAAGAGAGAGAAATAGCTTCTTTATTGAAATCAAAAAAGAGAGCTCAAAGTCTCTCTCAACTCGTGCACAAATGTCTAGAATAAAAATTTCTCCAAAAAAAATCCCCTTCTTTATAATCTAGCTTTGAATATATAAACCTTTACATCTATAGCTAATTCTTTAAATCACCTTTCTAATCTATAACTTAATAACATTTTCAAAGATAATTATTTTTGTAACTTTAAATTATAAACAAAAGGTTATTTATTAAGTCTACAAAATTGACTTAATTTACAAATATGAAGCAACAAAAAGATATTAGAGAAGGTTTCAATTTTGTTGATTTATAACCTGCTCCTTTCAAATCCCTGACCTTGAGCGACCATGATTTGCTTGGATGATGATTTCCCCTTTTCCAGCTCATAACCATAGAAAATGTGTTACCCTACCACCTTTTACAGTGATCTTACCTCAGCACGTACTCTAAGCCAATAAAAAGTTCTCTTGTGGTACTAAATTCCCCATCAACAAAGACAAAGTGGCCATAGTTTGCATATGTATATAGATATTCATGAGCTAACATTATCGTTCCCTTATACCACTTGTTGGTGACAAGATCATATCTCCATATATAAGCCCTGACATCTTAAATACAGAAATCCTAATTCCCACCTTCAATCATATTTATAGTTGTGAGGGATCTCTTTCAATTGAAAGGACAAAATTTTCAGATCCACACATCATGCAGCTCCACCAAACTTGTTGTAAGGTTAGAAAATACTTACTTCGTAGAATAGGTTGTGATCATGGATACTATTGCATAAAATCATTCTTCTCTTGTAATGTACCCTATAAGCCTTGCCTTAACAAGAAGGGCTGCAAAACATTACCAACAGTATCAATAAATTCACTAATTCTATATCCAAATGCAAAGATTAATTCTAGATTTTCAGTCCAATTTGAAGAATGATATTTTGCCCTTGACATAATTGGTGGTGAAACCAATTATTCTGGCGTCCAAAGTGCTTCATGCAAACTAAGCTACAACTTAGCCCCATCTCTTATTTCTCTTTCCTAGATATCATTCTCTTTTGGTTCAGAATATCCCAGTTTTTGTCACTGCAATCAGAAATAGAGGTTTCAAATGCAACTTTGTCCCTGTCTTTCCGTACTTGCCCCATTCTTCAAAGATAAATTCTCGCAAAGCAATTCTTCATGCTAGAAGTCATCCAATAATGAATGAACACACTGGTTTGCCTCTTCTCCAATTTCTTCATTAGTAATCACACTGTCATATGTTGCAATCATTTCAGAAGATTCACATATTTTATCTAAAACTTGTGATATATTATCAGTCTACAAAGCTGCAATCATTTTCTCCTTTAGGAGTATACCAATTAGTTGCATCTTCATGATTATAAGCTATGGGCGAGTCATCAAAATCAATGAAGCAAGCAACAGCAGCCTCCTCATTTAACTACTCAAATGCCTAAAAATATGTGGCATTATCATGAGATTGTCTAGTGGTGTTTTCACTTAAGATGCCATTTTGTTCAGGAGTTTGCAAACCAGTTACATTTTCATAAAATGATGGTTATTAATTTCATTGGAATTGTTAATTTCATCCTCAAAATGAAAATCTGACAACTCTTGCCCTTGCAATGTTTGCTAAGATGCCTCATGCAAAGCTTTCCGAGTAAGCTCGTACTGCTCTTGCAACACCGTCTGGGCTGCAATTTTCTTATAATGTGCTTTGAAGTAAACCTTCTAGTAACTAAGCCAAGTGTTGAGCATCTTTACACCTCCTCCAGACACCTATTCTTTGAAAAGGATGGGCATAGTCTGTTCCAAAGCTTGGAACTGCATTTCTTTGAGGCAGTCTCTCAAACAGTTCACGTGCCTTGTCCATGCTTCCACATTTTGTATACATGTCAACCAAAGCATTTTCAACTATAATATATAATAACAATCCCCATTCCATTACGCTTCGATGTATGTCCATAACCTATTCCACGCCATGGGTAGGAAGGATGTGGCCGAAGGTTGTGGAATTCAGCCTCACGCCTATCGATTGCATTTGCTTTAAAGATTCTAAAGCCTTTTCCACAAATCCATTTTGTGTATATCCTACAATCATAACATTCCATGGAACCACATTTCTTTGAAGCAATCTGTCAAATAGTTTGCATGTTTGGTTTATGTTTCCACATTTTGCATATATGTTGACCAAGGCACTTGAGATAACAATCTCTTCTAAAAATCCCTCTATCTAAGGCACTTCAAAGAACATCCAAAATTGTTCCAACACACGTAGGTAGGAGGATACAAATATTTCATGTGTTGGCAAAAAGAAAGGCTTTCAAACCCTAAAAATCCCCAACAAAACAATTTTCATCCTTTAAAAGTTCATCCAAACACAAAAATTGTGACAAAATGAACCCTTCGCACTTTTAGAGGTTCGGTGAACCCTAAAAAGCCGATAGAGGAAACATTTCACAATTTTGCACTTTTCGAGAACCTCCGATGTCACCTTTTTGGGGATTTTTGAAACTTTCTAACTCCTAGAAAAGTCTATTTTACAATTTTTGCAAGTTAGCTAACTCACAAACTTGTCGAAAAAAGTGAACTTTGGGGTTTCACAAGTTTGATGAACTTTCTAACTCACAAAAGATATTTCAGGATTTAAAAGGGAACTAAAACCATTGAACATGTATTTTAAAACCATTCAATATTTGGGATTTTGGATGGTTGTGACAACCACTCTCAAACCTGATGGGTTAATTCAAAACCAATGAATTTGTAACTTTCTAACACTTTTCCAATGTACCCCTTTACATTTTATAACTTTTGAATGGTTCACAAACTTGATCAAGTGCATCATTTTTCAAGATGATGCAATTATGACAATTTGGTGTGGAGAACATGTAATTCCCACATTTTGTGATAAAAGGCAACTCAAACAAGTTGTTGTTACAGAGATACTCAACATATGGTGATGCTTACCAATTTGATGCAAAAAGTCTAGAATTGGCCAAGATCAAATACATGAACAACAAGGCATGGGAGAAATAAGATCAACATCAAGTGCATGGACAAATACAAAAGTATATCTAAAAGAAAACGATGTGCACTATCTAGATCTACAAAGGATAACAAAGTACATTGACAATGCATCATTTCCCTTAGCATAAAAGGACATGAGTGTTGAAATTCACAAAAGATAGGAAAATGTCAAAACGTATACATGTAAATTAGCAAGAGGACATTAACTATGAGGATCCACAATAAACAATGACACGCTCCAAAGCTGTGAGATTAATTAGGTATAAAGTAATTAAAGGATCAAACCTTAAGGTCAAAAGAATATAAAAGATCTATCCAATCTTATAAGAACATGGTGAATGATTAGATCTAGAAAAACAACAAACGCAAACCCTAAAACCCTACAAGAAAATGAGGGTTGGGTGGGATAGGTGAGAACAAGATCACAAAATGTAGCACAAAAGTCTCAAGGAAAGAACATAGCCACTGAAGAACAAATAACAGGGATCCAAATGCTAACCAAATCTAATGTCAAATGTGGCAATCAAAAAATCACCTCTGAAACCCTTATTGTATTAGTGAAATAAAAGTAAACAATAAGCATACAATTAACCTAGATTAATTAGAGCTCGTGCATGTCATTCCCATAAATGTAAATGTGATTAAATAAAATAATTGTGTGGGTACTTTTCTCTTATTTTGATGTAAAATATGTTTGTCTAAGGTCAAGGATTCATTCACCAATGCTTTACATTTATATCCTCCGTTACTCTCTTGAAAATTCACTTGTGTACTGTCTAATATTAGATCCACGACTGCACAGCTGATCCCTGCAAGTGTAGACCTCACTTCTCACAATAAGTGGTTGTGTAACTAGCAGGAACAATCTGGCACTTAGCAAACTGCTACAACTCACTCACCTTGATCTACAATGTTTGAATGCTTGTGAGGACTGATGGTGCTTACAAACACCTTTGGAGAATCTATCAGATCACAGAGTTCATTCTCTTAGGTCAAACCACCTTTACAGCTTTGAGCAAAACGTTTGAAGATAGTGAGCATGTAAAAAACTTAAAATGATTTGTTCTAATGATTTTGCTATGATGCTCTCATAAATGTCCAATGAAAAAAACCCTTGCATGCTTCTCTTGAAAGCTCTTAGATGATCCATTTCCAATTAAAGTTAATCTTTAAATACACCAACCCTGGTGAATAATTTGACACAATTTGCATGTTAGTAGTCACTTCATATGGCTAATGAAAGGGGTGGAAAATGTTTGAATCTGATTTTTTTCTATTTTGAAACTTAGGGTTAGATTCATGGTCACGGACCTAATCCAAATCAGGTTTGTACTTCCTTACCTAACCCAAAAAGGAAAGACAGATTTTTATGAAATGGAGTGACAAGAGATGTGTGATTATGGGATTCAAGGGCAAGTGAAATTATTTGCCAGCTTCCATGCAAATTAGACTGTTACACGCTGATGCACTGAAGACAAACTAATCACTGTAGGCCCAAAACATAGAGGAATACGACATGGATATGCAATTTTCATCATACAGATATTATGACTAAAAAAATGACATTCAAGAATTGTTACATAGCCACAAGAGAGTCCTCTCAGGATCGTCAAATACATGATACAGACAACATAACAATTCATAAAATGTGACAAATAATTAAAATGTCAATGCTGCAGTCAACAGAATCATGGTAGTAGCACAACACCACATCAAGCCATGGGCATAGTTATAATTAATGCAAACTTCAATCTATGATAGCATGTTCCAACTTGATGTAAAAAACAAGGAACGACGATTAACTACAAGAAATGCTAAAACATTAGTTTAGGCAGCGCATATCATTTAATCATTGTATAGTCAATCAAAGAAAGGTATTTGCAACTTTAAGTAAACTCCTTTTTAATCACTATGCTTTATAGCACGTTATTAACCATAAAACTCACAAGATGAGAAATAAGTTGGCAGCAATTCTGAATGAAATGGTTAAGAATAGATGCGCATGACATCATAACAGAGAGACACTGACGGATTCATATATTTTATTTTATTTTATTTTATTTTATTTTATCACTAAATCATTAACACTGTAGTATACAGTTAATGCCCTTTTATGATATATCCCAAAACTCCCTTGACAACCAATCCTCTTTTTTACATTGCAAATCTCTGATAAAAGGATAAAGAGTTGCTATGACTGAAGTCCTAATATCAGAGTAAATGTCAGCAGTTCAAATTGCAATTCTAGCCTTGCATTATAATTAATGCACAGCAGGTTTCTTTCGGTGACATCTAGATCACCTGGCTTCCAAGGGAAAAGGGATGCAGTCCCCCTTACATTTAAACCTCTATTAGCACACTTTGACGCAGAAATATTAGATGAAGAGGAAAAAGGCTGTCTTCAATCCTCCAAGTCACAACAAAAATTGTCGTAGTAGCTATACTATTTGTACAACAGCAGCCACACGTAAAGATCCTCCTTGTAGAAGGTCAGGAAGATCGTCAAATAGAAAAGCTGTCCTCCAACCCCAACCTTTAGGTGCTTTAGGTAGCAAGGTTCCTGCCTGTGTAAGACTGCCAAAAGTCATAACTTGTCGCTTTGACGGACAAATCAACTGCTCACAATAGCACCAAAAAACATTTCTCAGCATTCATCACCAATATTTATGATAACTTACAGACTTCTGGCAAAATGGATTTCTTACTGAAATGTGATGATTACACAGATCTTACCTGATATCGGACAGTCACTTTTTCTCTAGTGTCTGTGTATAGATGGACCTGTACAAGTAAACTTAATGAGAAAACACTTTATATAAAATAACACCCCTGTCTCAGCTTTCCTCTTCAATGGAAGTATTTGCTACTATTCAGGACTATAAAATATTCTAATTGACACTGCGCAAGAAACAAATTGAGCTGGTGGTAGGACAATGATAAAATCAAAATTTTGACATTCATTGTTTGGAATCTTTGGATAGAAAATATATAGGAAGATTAGGTACTAGATTATTTAAATGCTGTAAATAATGTATTTTGAATGAGAACTTACCTTCTGTTGCATATCCATGATCTCTGCTTTGCGACGGTGCAGAAATAATCCTGACAAATCAAAGTTCCATGATTGTCATCAGAGTACTAACTGGAATTTGACTTGTGTACTTTCTCCAAAAAAATTACTTCATCAGTAACAAGGAAAACAAAATATAATTACCAAGTGTACGGCGACCTTGAGGATCTTCATCCTTAAAAGCCTGCACACTAACCTGTCAACGTCCCAAATAAGAACAGCATTAAAGTGAACACTAGCACTAGAAATGAAAGAACAATGTGCACAAATACCCAATTTATCACAAGGAAACGTTTCTTGCAGATTAGGCCAGTTTTACTAATTGCATAGAAATTATTCCAACTTTGGGCTTCTCCAATCCATTTCTGGAATGATATGGCTTGACAAAGAGAAAAACCAAGTACAAAGCATGTAGGACCATATTTTAAATGGCTTCTCTCTCAAAGTTATTTATGCCAGACACAGAGTCACTATTTTGCGTCTTCAAAATAAAAAGATTCAATCAATGTTTCTGATTTCCCTTAAATATTAACGAGGATAATTTAGGAAATTCTTTGATTGAGCAGAAACATAAAATCTCTTTCTACCTTCCATAGAGATCCTGCATAGAAAACTTCAGGTGAATGCTTTGCTGAACTATCACCTAGCATGTGAACATCTTCGAATTCCACCCTACAAATGGGAAGATCACAAATATAAAATTCAAATGTCACTTAAATATTGAACTTTTGAAAATGCAATCCTACCTTTTTGCGTATTTCATCAAGCAGATCATCTAGTAGGTATAAAGATAATACATATGCAAGTAACTATTGAAGTCCCACTTCAAAGAAATCGCTTTCCAATAACTGTGAAAACATGATTCTTAAACTCAGGCAAAGCAGGAAATCAAAGGACTATATAAAGCAACCATATTATAAGTTTGGTCTGAAACCAAAAGACAAGAACATTTAAACCTTCTTTCAAA
>VDFB02268519.1:0-27566 GCA_007258455.2 Sequoia sempervirens
TTCTTCATGCACATAAATCTCCTTCAAGGATAAATGATTTAGCACCTTATTTGCAAGAGCAATGCTTCCATTTTATCTCAACATTGATTGTTGAGATTGAAGAACATCTTGCACATCTTTCAGAAGCTCTCTATCAATAAATGAAAAATGAGGAGATTCTACAGCTACTTTTGTCATTGTAGACTAATTTTGGACAGTCTACTTTTGAAAGTTCTCTTATTTGAGTTGTCAAGGTTGGAAATTGGTGTTGAGTCATCCAATTGATGTTGTTTAAGGTCATTTTTGGAATCTACAAGAGGATTGTTGCCTTATTCTCAGTTTGGGTAATTTGAAACAAGAGTTTTGTGAAGGGAAAATGAGTCTAGTTGCAAGGACAAGAAAGAATAGATTGAGATTTGTCAAGTTGTGAAAGTGAGTTTTTGAGCCCCTGTCATTGCATTAGATTTGTTGTCAACAAATTTGAAGTCAAGAATGCTAGATAGGCATGCAATCATTTAAAGGAAGGGAGCTTTACTATTTCAAAGGACAATTTTAGTTTATTGGTGTGCACCTCATCAAGACTTTTTATTTTCAAATGTCACAATAGTAATTGCTTACAATGACATGCACTTGTGTTAGGCAATTGAGGTTAGTGAATTAGAAAAGATGTTTTCCCATGCTATCAAGTGGACACTTGTGCAAAGACAAAAAGGAGTCAATAGATTGAAGTAAGGTTTGCATAAAATGGTATGCCCCCTTATTGAGAAAACTAGTTCAAAATTTCAAACATCAAAACTACATTGTGAGGCATGCACCTAAGCATGGAGGTTTATACTTTAAATTTGAAGACAAATTTGTATATTTGAGTGCACACCTATCTTAAGGAAAAGTGCATATCACTTTTTTCATGTATAGAGGTGTGCATGTGAAACAAAGAAAAAAGAGTTTAGTTCATCAAAAGGGTGTCTTTCCATTTATAGGGGCATATCTCTTTATATGAGAAATTCAAATCATAAAATTCCTTGCGAAGTGCACAATCAACAAAGGCATTTTTTCACTTCAAACAAGCAACATATTCCATTGATAGGAACATGCTAATATGAAGAGAAAGTTGTTATAAGACAAAGTTCCAAATTGTTATTATAAGGTGCATGCCTAATCAAGCAGGATAGGTGTTTCAAATCATCAAACACTTTACCCATTTATAGGTATGCACCTCAAAAAAGAGTGTTGCTTTCAAATTTGAAATGACAAATTGCTTGTATAGGTGGACATTGGAATGAGAATAAGGGAGCAAAAAAGTCAAAAGCCAAAAATACAATGCATAGGTGCACACCTCTTATTGGGAACTAAGTAATTTTTAAAAGGAAAGCATGTCTAGTGTAAACGATCCTGAAGATACCTTTCACCCATTAAATTTTCATTAAAATAGGCAAGCCCATAAAATATTAAAATACCCTTCCTCTATTACTAACCTGGAGCAGGGATTTGAAGCATGTGCAACCACCCTCCACTTCTTGGGATTTGAAGGCCTTTGTAACACAAACAACACTTGTTCAGCATACCTACAAGCAAAACAATATAGGAAAAACACTCTTAGCAGAACTTACATTGACAATACTTGGAGAATTGTTTAAAGTTGCTTATATGGTTCAACATTAATGCTTATTTTTGAAAGTTCTAAGATAAAAAACAAATTCTAGTTATGATCTTTTTTCACTCTATTATAGTTCTGCACCTGAGGCGTGCTCATTGAAACCAGAAAATGTCCATCCTGATTGTGATTTTTTTTCTTGTCTTGAATCCGTCAAAACATGTCACAATTTTTAACATCAAAATTTCCTAGGCATGGAAAGGGCATGAATTTTTATTTCTTAAAGAGTCTACAATACAGAAACTAAGAGAAACAATACATACTTTTTATTTTGGTTGGCAAGAAAGCTTCTATTAAATTTCAAGAGGTTGTAGTGAAAAAACTAAATCATAAATAAAAGGTACCTCTGATTAGGGAATACTTTGTTCTCGCATATACTCATAATTGCACCGCAAGCTCTAATTTAGAGCTACAAAAATTTTGAAGTAGGAGGGTAGAGATCCTCACAAAATAAAGGGAAATTAATTGAACTAGCAATAAAAATTGGAACACATCAGCAAACAGTGCACCTGAAAATAGATGCTAGAGCAGAGTATACCTTGCATCAACATCTATTATTTTTGAGTTTCGTTTCTAGATGTTGGCTTGCAGGGGTAGTCACATTCTGAAAGTTGTTCAACAAGAAACTGAAAATTTTAGTGTGTATCTGACCTGCAATAAACAAGCTGCCAAATCAACAAAACTGATTGTGAAAATAAAAAACTAGTGTCCATTATCCAGCGACCATTTCAACATATGTCTGTAATTATTTGGTCTTTTTGTTGGTTACCATGAGCTCCCATTGGCATCGATTTTTGTTCAATCAATCCCTAGTTGGGGTGTTAAAAATATTTTCTAATGTATATGTCCTACTTGTCTTTAGTTTTACAATATATCTGAATATGACATGTCCTACTTGTAGAAAATTGATTAACATGGAATTGGCTTTCACTGAAAGATAGTTAAAATTTAATAATTTTTCTATATGCACAAAAGTTTAAAACATGTGTTTCTTAGTTCGAACCCATTTTTGGGAGCATAGATAAATTGTCCCAATTCCTGATTATTGTCCTCGAGAATAACTAGTCTTGGTTTGATTCCTTTCTCTTCATAGAATGGCTTATGATTTTGCATTTTCTTATCCTCAACCAACTCATGCCCATAATCACTGTCTACCCTTGGAGCTACTAGAGATTACTTCATCTTTTTTTTCTATGAATGGTTATACTTCCTTACTTACATGAAGTTGCCATTGACTCTCATTTTGATTATCTGATTCATCAAAGGCTAGAGAGTGTTGATCAAATATGGTCCAATTAAGATTAGGAGAGACATTCCCCTCCTATTAAATTTTTGAGTACCTTTCCTGCATTCAAAATGTATGCTATATAATATATTTTCTTTCCCATTTTGATATCCCAATAGTTTTTTTTGTTTTACATCAAAATTTTGTACTTGATGTTTAATATTTTCTTGTTTTTAAACGAAATGTCAAAATACAATTTCATCCCAAATAGTGATGATCTAGATGCATGATCTTGCCCCACAATATTTGTAAACAGCAATGAATTGATTTTAAATGATTATGTTTTCTACATGCAGTGTTGTTGTAATGATGAAAGCTCTATCTAATGCTAAAGGGGAGAAATAGATATTGGCTCTTTTTCAAGACATTGCAAGCTACCTGCTTCTTGCTTGTGGTGTCGTATATGTTATTGGGGTCTGCATTCAGTTCCCACTTATGAAAATTTGTATTGACAGTTAAGCTATTGCTACGATGTAAGTATATTTTGCTACTGCTTACAACTTCATTGGGATTTTGAATGTGACAGGGACTACTGTGTTATGGGTCTTCTGCCATAAAGATTGAATAAAAATTTAAGGACATAAAAGAAGCATATGGACAAGTAGAAGCAGATGAAGACCAAATTCATTACAGAAACTTGAAAAGCATGATGAACATGCTCCATCTGCAGGATTACCAAGCTAAAAGTAAAATTAAATGAAACCATGGAAAGTGACTCACCACAAGATTCTGCACGAAACATGTCTCATGCGGAAAAATGGGTAGAGGTTGCAATCCAAAATCAGGCACTTTCACTTCTCCATTTTGGCAGGCTACCTTGAAAATACTTCTCCATTTTAGCGGGCTATGCGACTCTCTTCTCCATTTTGGCGGGCATTGAAAATAAGGTCTTGAGGAAGGTTTTAGAGTATGTTTATTAAAATGAAAATTATGGCCATTTTAATAATGAGCATATTTTGACATGTTAAATATATATATATATAATTATTACTAGCAATTGCACCTTGGTGTGCAATAGGTACGTTGAAGAGGTATGAAAGGTCAATAAGAGAAAATTTTGGTGTATTTTTTCAGACATATGTGTAGTACATGAGGTCAATTGGTAGGTCATTTAGCAAATGATGTTGTTTATGTAACAAAGGTCTCAATTAGCCTTCACTCAATAAATATATATTTTAAATATAATTTTTCATTTGACAAAATTATATATTTGTAATAGTAAATTTATTGTAGGAGTTCAGTTTATTTTTTCTCTATCCACCTCTCTATATCTTATCTATATCTCCCTCTCCATTTTATGTCTCTCTTTATATCTTATCTCTATCTCCCTCTCTTTTTATGTCTTGATTAGATTTTAGTTATGGTTAAGAGATAATTAGGAATCAAATTATGGTTTGGGTTATTGCTCTACAATTAAGCTTGAGATTAGGGTTACAATTGGGGTTCAAATAAGGTTATGATCAAGATGATTAGGATTGGGATGCAATTATGAGTTAATTAATGTTCAATTAGGGTTGCGTTACAATTAGAATTTAATTAATATTCAATTACAATTACGATTAAGATTCAATTATGCTTAGGATTAGGGCTAGAAAAGTGTTAATGTTCAATTAGAATTTATTATGATAAATGTTAGGATTCAATCAGGGTTAGGGTTCAAATAGTGTTCGATATCAATTAAATTCACAATTAGAATTAAAGTTCAATTATGGCTAGAGCTAGGATTAGATTTAGGGTTCAATTATGGTTAGCATTCAATCAAGGTTTAGTTAGGGTTAGGGTGCAATGTGGGTTAGGATTTAATTAGGGTTAATCATGTACATTAGCATTCAATTAGGGTTAGGTATCCATTACAGTTTGAGTACGGGTTCAATTAGGGTTATAGTTCAGGTAAGGGTTCAATTAGGGTTAGGTTTTATTATAAACCTTGGGGTTAGGGTTATAGTTGGGGTTCAAATAGGAGTACAATCAAAGTTACAAATCAATTAGGGTTATGATCCAACTATGGTTTCAAATCAATTAGGGTTATGATACAATTAGGGTTAGGGGTCAATTAGGACTTTAGTTAGGGTTTAATTAGGGTTAGGTATATATTTCAATTAGGGTTACTATTAGGGTTAGGGTTAGGGTATAATTTGGGTTAGAGGTAGGGTTAGGGTTAGGGTTGAATTAGGTTTATGATTAAATTAGGGTTAAGGTTACAATTCAATTAGGGTTACTATTCACTTAAGGTTACAATTAGGGTTAATTAGGTTTTGGGTTACTGCTCTACGATTAAGCTTGAACTTCGGGTTACAATTGGGTTTCATATAAGGTTATGATCAAGATTATTACTATTGGGGTGCAATTAGGGGTTAATTAATATTAGGGTTACGTTACAATTAGGGTTTAATTAAGATTGAATTATGGTTATGACTAGGATTCAATTATTCTTATGATTAGGGTTAGAAAAGGGTTAATGTTCAATTAGATTTTATTATATTGATAAATGTTAGGATTCAATTAGGGTTAGGGTTCAAATAGGATTAGACATGAATTAAAGTCACAATTAGAATTTGAGTTCAATTAGGGTTAGAGATAGGATTAGATTTAGGGTTCAATTAGGGTTAGCATTCAATCAAGGGTTAATTAGGGTTAGAGTGCAATTTGGGTTAGGATTTAATTAGGGTTAGCATACATTAGCATTCAATTAGGGTTAGAATTAGGATAAAGCTTAGGGTTAAAGTTCAATTAGGGTTATGATTAGGGTTACGTTTAATCTTAAGATTAAAATTTAATTAGGGTAGGGTTTAATTAGGGTTCTAGGATAAATCTTGGGGTTAGCATTAGGGTTAAAGTTAATTAGGTTTAGGGTTCTAAAATAAATCTCAGAGTTAGCATTAGGGTTAAGGGTCAATTAGGGTTTGGGTTATGGTTTGGGTTTAGTTAGGGTTAGGGTTCAAATAGGATTATACTTAGGGTTTAATCAAGGTTAGGTATATAGTTCAATTAGGTTTACTATTAGGGTTAGGGTACAATTTCGGTTAGGGGTAGGGTTAGGGTTAGGGTTGAATTAGGTTTATGATTAAATTAGGGTTAAGGTTACAATTCAATTAAGGTTAGTGTTCACTTAAGTTTACAATTAGTGTTAGATTTAGGGTTTCTTCAATTAGGGTTAGGGTTTTGTTAGGGTTAGGGTTAGATTTTAAGTAGGGTTAGGGTTAGGATATAACTAAGGTCCAATTTGGATTAGGGCTTAATAGTAATTCCAAACCTACCCTCAACACTAACCAAAGCCTTATTCCTAACCTGAAACCTATTATAATTATAGTCCAAACCCTAACCCTAACCATAATTCCACCCCTAACCCTAACATAATTCTCACACTAAAATGAAAATTATGGCCAAGATTTTAATAATGAGCACATTTATTTAGTTATTTATTTAGTCATTTTTATTTGTCTTATATTAGTCATTTATTTAGTCATTTAGTTGTGATTTTACCTAATGACCAAATTAGTCATTTATTTTCCAAATACTACTAGTGTTAGTCACGTGACTAAAATTTTTAGTCACCTAGTCATTTATTTTCCAAATTCTACTAGTGTTTAGACATTATAATAAACACTCAACTTTTGAATTTTTAGAACCCCTATCAAGGACTCAGATGCCCTTGGGCACCTCTATCCTTGTACACTTGTATTAACAAGATTTTGCACACTCCTCTGTCTCTGTGATTTCAGTATGTTTGTGTTTGCAAATCTCTATTTTGGAATTTTTAATTACATTCATTAAGGCATCTTTCATATAGCTACAAAGGTGATAAAAAGTAAAACAAAAATGCATTGTTTTGTTTCAAAATTACATCAAAATCATCATTCTCAGATTTAGGCATCTTACAATTAGTCAATTTGTGCATTTAAGATCAAAAAATTACATTCAAAATTGTCATTTATTATTCACATATTGTTACACTTGCATTGGCATAAATTAAGCAAATTCTGGAAAAATATTCACTGTCAAATATGTCTGCAATCAGACCCAAAATTCTTAAGCAAGATCACACAGTCATTTTGAATTTTTAGAAAGCCTTTCTAGGGCATAGACGCCCTAGGGCACAATTGTCCTACTATTGACTAAACCAATTTTTTCACAGACCTGTATTGTGATAACCTTTGTCTACTTTTGTTGTCTAAATCATGTTTTTGGCTATTTTACTGTGTTTTTTTGTCAGTTTATTGTTCATAGTGGGTACACTTAAGTGTTTTGAAACTCGCATGAGCTTCACAACTTGGTGTACTATTTACAATACTTCAGTGAGACGTTCTAGACTAATGGCATCCTGTGTTGTTACATTCCTCATAGATTTCGAGTCTTCCAACTCTTTCATGCACAATGTTGTCAATACTCGACCCATTTTAGACTCTATCCCTAATGCTACCATACCAATGACAACCTTGCAATCACCCGTTTTTATGGATGTTGAGACTATGGTTTCCCATGTTCACAAAGGCAAACTAAAAAAACTGGAAAAATATTTAGAAAGACTTCAAGACTATGTGAGTACTGAATACTTAATTGGTACAATACTCCCTACAATAGATAACATGAGGAAACTGATTAATGATGATTGAAGATTAGAGGTTTTGCATACCTAGCCCATATAGTTGATTCTAATGTACCTACAATGGCTAGTTGCGCTCAAGCTTTGGGATACACTCAAAGTAAAGGAGGAAATCAAGTCTCCCTGCCTACAACTAGAGCCTCTATCCCTATAT
Organism: Sequoia sempervirens; assembly: GCA_007258455.2. Lineage (NCBI taxonomy): Eukaryota > Viridiplantae > Streptophyta > Pinopsida > Cupressales > Cupressaceae > Sequoia > Sequoia sempervirens. The sequence continues at coordinate 7,676 of VDFB02268519.1, forward strand.
ACATAAATCCAAATATCGCCTCAATGATACAACAAAGCATTGGCATAACTCCAACATTAGGCCTTTCCACTGGAAATCCTATGGTTTCAGATCTTCACATGTAACTATTAGAAGAATGAAGAAGAAACCCTCTAGTGTGTTCTCATTGATGCCAACATTGTTTGGTAACAGTTTTTCTCTATCCGGTAAATAGTGTTTGTGCTACTTTGATCTGATAATTTGGTCTAGAATTGCTCATATTAGAAGATCATCCTATGCGGTTTTAGTATGTTATTTAGGACTATTAAATACATCTATGAACAAGTTTTCAATGATTTTGGCTAAATGGGCTGAAAGATACAAATGACAGAAGATCGACATATAATTTTCTGCTCAAAGTTGTGCATAGTGGTATGAGTTATTTGGTTTGCATTCCTCTGGTACTTTGATCCAGTCATTATGACTTTGGGAGATGTTTTACTGGTGTCATCTCTACATGTATTCCAAAGGGTGCATGCTCATATGATCATAAGGTTGATTGATGTTAGTTAGTTTGGTCTATTTTTGTGATCAAGTCTTCTTCTGGCCAACATGAATAAGTGATATGAAGATTAATATGTTGTGAGGATGCCAAAGAGATCCTTTTTAGGTCTGAGCCGACCTAATTTATGCCTTGCACATTTTGGTTTGAGCACGAAAGGAGCTTTGTTTCCATATTTGAGCCGACAAGCTATTTTTGAATTAAGTATATGTACATCTAATTAGGTTGACCTAATTGATGTGTGCAAATGTAATAGCATATATATATGAAACATTTTTGTATTGAAGACACAACAAGTGATAAGAGGAGATGTGTGATAGAGTGATATTATGCGATCTTGTATGTATAACTTTTTTATCAAGGTAGTGTATGTTGTGAAGTTGCAAACCAGTGCAGGATTTTGTATTTTAGAGCTTAATTGGAACTGAATTCAGCACATGAAAGGTGTATTCTATCAGTTCATTTTTTGGCAGTGAGCCACACTCCGTTTTGTAATCATCTCAAGCTATGAGCCTCTCAAGGACAGTGTGTCCTGGTTGTAAGCCATTGTAATATCTTATAACCAGATATAATATATTGTGAGCTAATCCTCACTGTGGATTTTTCCATTTTGGGTTTTCCATGTAAAAATCTTGGCATTTATGTGCTGTGGTTATGATCTCTTTCATGTCTTTACTTACAATTGTAGTTAGATGTGTTTTAATGTTTGGATGGTTTTTAGCTAAATGGTTTAATAGAATATTGATTCACCCCCTCTCCTCCCCTCCGCCCCACTCTTAGTATTTTGGGTGTTCAACAATAACCTGGCAATCTATATGTCCATTACACAGTGATTGTGACATGTATGTTCAAGATTTTCTAGGGCTACATCTAGTTGAAGGAAAAAATAAGCTACAACCACATATACTCCAAATAATACAAGAATTTCCTAATATTCTTTTTGAAAAAAAACAAATTCAAAGACTTTTGGGGTAAGTGCACAAAGATTGGGGGCCAAAAAGGGATCATAAGTGGCCACTTTTTCTCTGAAATCAGGAAAATACTAATCTTGGATGAGAAATTGAGGATAGTTACACTCAAAATTTTAAGATGCAATGAAAACAAGGACTGTAGAGCTTTGAATGTATTTTCTAAACTACTGTTTTTTAAAATGGTAGAGATTAATGGGTTCAAACAAGTTACCCACACAAATTGGTCCTATTTTTTTCAAAAAAACATAACATAGTGTCTATTGTAGGTAAGTCAAAAGGTTAACTTTTTTTTAGTATTTTAAAAATCACTTCAGTGAGAAATTGGATAACAACATTTATTGTTGTCTTGAATTTTTTTGATAATTTTTCAATGAATATATAATTTTTTTATGAATTTTCAAAGTTGACACATCCTGAAAAACAAAAATTTGACTGTGTTAACCCTATAATTTTTGAAAACTAATCAAAAATCAAGATTTTTTTTAATGTGTAGAATAGAGTCTAGTTTATAAAAATGTAATTTATTTGAAATTTCAATGAACGATTAAAAATGAAGTAAAAAATACCAAACAATCATTTTGACAAAAAACGGATACACCAACAAAAAAATTAAAGATGAAAGCCTTAACATAGTCAAAATGCGAAAAAAACACATCATTAAATAGCTTAGAGAGAGCTTAACATTACCCAAGTGTTTATTTTGCTCGACCTTGAAACACGTGCAAACCTGACGGTTAGCACGAACGAGATTATGTGAGATTTTGTAGAATATGTATAAACGCGTTTTGTGGCATTGGAAAGGCATTCCAAGCCTTTGGGTTGGAAATCCTTCATCTCAAACTATGTTGAAATTTGAGACTTCAATTCACAAGTCATATTCTTTCTATTACCAAAAAATAGCATATCATCAAACATATAATGCAATGATAAGGAATCCATCACTATCCATCTTATAATGGATGCAATGAACTGATTTAGACCTCAAAAATCTCAATCCAAGATAAACATATCAAACTTTTGGTACCATATCTTAGTAGATTGCTTGAAACCATACAAAGATTTCTTCCTTACAAACCAATTTTTTTGTACCTTTTTCACTATAGTGCTCTAGTTGTGACATATAAATCTCTTCCTTTAAATCACCGTGAAGGAAAGTTGTCTACACATCCATCTACGCAACTTCAAGATCAAACACTACTACAATAGATAATAGAACCAAATGAATGTTAGCTTACCAATTGAGGAGAAAATCTCCCAATAATTAATTCTCTCAACCTAGGAACATCCCTTCACAACAAATTTTGCCTTATACTTCTCAACACAACCATTTAAACCAATTTTCTTTTTAAACACCCATTTGCATCCAATAGGTTTACATCTATCAAACAAAGGTACTAGGTCCCATGTGTAATTTTTATTTAACAGTCGTATTTTCACTCATTGTCATTTTCCAAGATTTTGCATCATTCATGCTCACTGTCTCTTTTACAATCCTAGGCTCATCAATGTTTGTAATTGTCGGCAAGGGAGCATAAAGAAAACATTGAAAAAGAATAATGAGGGTTTGAATGAGAAAGTGTTGTTTGACCTAAGAAAATAAACATTTACGTACGCTTTCTAAACTCAAAAATCTGAAAACACCCAATATTACATTCATTACTGCAATGAGACTTATTTCATCCACCATATGACAGTATCAGAAAATAGCTTCAAATTAAACATAAGAAAAACCTACAGCATAAAGAACTAACACACTAGATACAGTCCAGCTCAAAGTCAAAAAAAAGAGAGAGAAATAGCTTCTTTATTGAAATCAAAAAAGAGAGCTCAAAGTCTCTCTCAACTCGTGCACAAATGTCTAGAATAAAAATTTCTCCAAAAAAAATCCCCTTCTTTATAATCTAGCTTTGAATATATAAACCTTTACATCTATAGCTAATTCTTTAAATCGCCTTTTTAATCTATAACTTAATAACATTTTCAAAGATAATTATTTTTGTAACTTTAAATTATAAACAAAAGGTTATTTATTAAGTCTACAAAATTGACTTAATTTACAAATATGAAGCAACAAAAAGATATTAGAGAAGGTTTCAATTTTGTTGATTTATAACCTGCTCCTTTCAAATCCCTGACCTTGAGCGACCATGATTTGCTTGGATGATGATTTCCCCTTTTCCAGCTCATAACCATAGAAAATGTGTTACCCTACCACCTTTTACAGTGATCTTACCTCAGCACGTACTCTAAGCCAATAAAAAGTTCTCTTGTGGTACTAAATTCCCCATCAACAAAGACAAAGTGGCCATAGTTTGCATATGTATATAGATATTCATGAGCTAACATTATCGTTCCCTTATACCACTTGTTGGTGACAAGATCATATCTCCATATATAAGCCCTGACATCTTAAATACAGAAATCCTAATTCCCACCTTCAATCATATTTATAGTTGTGAGGGATCTCTTTCAATTGAAAGGACAAAATTTTCAGATCCACACATCATGCAGCTCCACCAAACTTGTTGTAAGGTTAGAAAATACTTACTTCGTAGAATAGGTTGTGATCATGGATACTATTGCATAAAATCATTCTTCTCTTGTAATGTACCCTATAAGCCTTGCCTTAACAAGAAGGGCTGCAAAACATTACCAACAGTATCAATAAATTCACTAATTCTATATCCAAATGCAAAGATTAATTCTAGATTTTCAGTCCAATTTGAAGAATGATATTTTGCCCTTGACATAATTGGTGGTGAAACCAATTATTCTGGCGTCCAAAGTGCTTCATGCAAACTAAGCTACAACTTAGCCCCATCTCTTATTTCTCTTTCCTAGATATCATTCTCTTTTGGTTCAGAATATCCCAGTTTTTGTCACTGCAATCAGAAATAGAGGTTTCAAATGCAACTTTGTCCCTGTCTTTCCGTACTTGCCCCATTCTTCAAAGATAAATTCTCGCAAAGCAATTCTTCATGCTAGAAGTCATCCAATAATGAATGAACACACTGGTTTGCCTCTTCTCCAATTTCTTCATTAGTAATCACACTGTCATATGTTGCAATCATTTCAGAAGATTCACATATTTTATCTAAAACTTGTGATATATTATCAGTCTACAAAGCTGCAATCATTTTCTCCTTTAGGAGTATAATAATATTAATATTATTTTATAGTCCACGAATACCAGGCAATCTGTTTTTGGGTCTACAGACAGCTTACAGTATATATGGGACTCCTCATACTCCCAAATCTGAGGGAGGCACCTAACTCGTGCTCCACAATATGAGGTGTACATACCTTACCCCTGCAGGATTTGAACTTGTGACCTCTCTTTCAAGAGTACAAGTTCTCCACCATTAGGCCAACTCCAGGATTTGAACTTGTGACCTCTCTTTCAAGTATACCAATTAGTTGCATCTTCATGATTATAAGCTATGGGCGAGTCATCAAAATCAATGAAGCAAGCAACAGCAGCCTCCTCATTTAACTACTCAAATGCCTAAAAATATGTGGCATTATCATGAGATTGTCTAGTGGTGTTTTCACTTAAGATGCCATTTTGTTCAGGAGTTTGCAAACCAGTTACATTTTCATAAAATGATGGTTATTAATTTCATTGGAATTGTTAATTTCATCCTCAAAATGAAAATCTGACAACTCTTGCCCTTGCAATGTTTGCTAAGATGCCTCATGCAAAGCTTTCCGAGTAAGCTCGTACTGCTCTTGCAACACCGTCTGGGCTGCAATTTTCTTATAATGTGCTTTGAAGTAAACCTTCTAGTAACTAAGCCAAGTGTTGAGCATCTTTACACCTCCTCCAGACACCTATTCTGTGAAAAGGATGGGCATAGTCTGTTCCAAAGCTTGGAACTGCATTTCTTTGAGGCAGTCTCTCAAACAGTTCACGTGCCTTGTCCATGCTTCCACATTTTGTATACATGTCAACCAAAGCATTTTCAACTATAATATATAATAACAATCCCCATTCCATTACGCTTCGATGTATGTCCATAACCTATTCCACGCCATGGGTAGGAAGGATGTGGCCGAAGGTTGTGGAATTCAGCCTCACGCCTATCGATTGCATTTGCTTGAAAGATTCTAAAGCCTTTTCCACAAATCCATTTTGTGTATATCCTACAATCATAACATTCCATGGAACCACATTTCTTTGAAGCAATCTGTCAAATAGTTTGCATGTTTGGTTTATGTTCCCACATTTTGCATACATGTTGACCAAGGCACTTGAGATAACAATCTCTTCTAAAAATCCCTCTATCTAAGGCACTTCAAAGAACATCCAAAATTGTTCCAACACACGTAGGTAGGAGGATACAAATATTTCATGTGTTGGCAAAAAGAAAGGCTTTCAAACCCTAAAAATCCCCAACAAAACAATTTTCATCCTTTAAAAGTTCATCCAAACACAAAAATTGTGACAAAATGAACCCTTCGCACTTTTAGAGGTTCGGCGAACCCTAAAAAAGCCAATAGAGGAAACATTTCACAATTTTGCACTTTTCGAGAACCTTCAATGTCACCTTTTTGGGGATTTTTGAAACTTTCTAACTCCTAGAAAAGTCTATTTTACAATTTTTGCAAGTTAGTTAACTCACAAACTTGTCGAAAAAGTGAACTTTGGGGTTTCACAAGTTTGATGAACTTTCTAACTCACAAAAGATATTTCAGGATTTAAAAGGGAACTAAAACCATTGAACATGTATTTTAAAACCATTCAATATTTGGGATTTTGGATGGTTGTGACAACCACTCTCAAACCTGATGGGTTAATTCAAAACCAATGAATTTGTAACTTTCTAACACTTTTCCAATGTACCCCTTTACATTTTATAACTTTTGAATGGTTCACAAACTTGATCAAGTGCATCATTTTTCAAGATGATGCAATTATGACAATTTGGTGTGGAGAACATGTAATTCCCACATTTTGTGATAAAAGGCAACTCAAACAAGTTGTTGTTACAGAGATACTCAACATATGGTGATGCTTACCAATTTGATGCAAAAAGTCTAGAATTGGCCAAGATCAAATACATGAACAACAAGGCATGGGAGAAATAAGATCAACATCAAGTGCATGGACAAATACAAAAGTATATCTAAAAGAAAACGATGTGCACTATCTAGATCTACAAAGGATAACAAAGTACATTGACAATGCATCATTTCCCTTAGCATAAAAGGACATGAGTGTTGAAATTCACAAAAGATAGGAAAATGTCAAAACGTATACATGTAAATTAGCAAGAGGACATTAACTATGAGGATCCACAATAAACAATGACACGCTCCAAAGCTGTGAGATTAATTAGGTATAAAGTAATTAAAGGATCAAACCTTAAGGTCAAAAGAATATAAAAGATCTATCCAATCTTATAAGAACATGGTGAATGATTAGATCTAGAAAAAACAACAAACGCAAACCCTAAAACCCTACAAGAAAATGAGGGTTGGGTGGGATAGGTGAGAACAAGATCACAAAATGTAGCACAAAAGTCTCAAGGAAAGAACATAGCCACTGAAGAACAAATAACAGGGATCCAAATGCTAACCAAATCTAATGTCAAATGTGGCAATCAAAAAATCACCTCTGAAACCCTTATTGTATTAGTGAAATAAAAGTAAACAATAAGCATACAATTAACCTAGATTAATTAGAGCTCGTGCATGTCATTCCCATAAATGTAAATGTGATTAAATAAAATAATTGTGTGGGTACTTTTCTCTTATTTTGATGTAAAATATGTTTGTCTAAGGTCAAGGATTCATTCACCAATGCTTTACATTTATATCCTCCGTTACTCTCTTGAAAATTCACTTGTGTACTGTCTAAGATTAGATCCACGACTGCACAGCTGATCCCTGCAAGTGTAGACCTCACTTCTCACAATAAGTGGTTGTGTAACTAGCAGGAACAATCTGGCACTTAGCAAACTGCTACAACTCACTCACCTTGATCTACAATGTTTGAATGCTTGTGAGGACTGATGGTGCTTACAAACACCTTTGGAGAATCTATCAGATCACAGAGTTCATTCTCTTAGGTCATACCACCTTTACAGCTTTGAGCAAAACGTTTGAAGATAGTGAGCATGTAAAAAACTTAAAATGATTTGTTCTAATGATTTTGCTATGATGCTCTCATAAATGTCCAATGAAAAAAACCCTTGCATGCTTCTCTTGAAAGCTCTTAGATGATCCATTTCCAATTAAAGTTAATCTTTAAATACACCAACCCTGGTGAATAATTTGACACAATTTGCATGTTAGTAGTCACTTCATATGGCTAATGAAAGGGGTGGAAAATGTTTGAATCTGATTTTTTTCTATTTTGAAACTTAGGGTTAGATTCATGGTCACGGACCTAATCCAAATCAGGTTTGTACTTCCTTACCTAACCCAAAAAGGAAAGACAGATTTTTATGAAATGGAGTGACAAGAGATGTGTGATTATGGGATTCAAGGGCAAGTGAAATTATTTGCCAGCTTCCATGCAAATTAGACTGTTACACGCTGATGCACTGAAGACAAACTAATCACTGTAGGCCCAAAACATAGAGGAATACGACATGGATATGCAATTTTCATCATACAGATATTATGACTAAAAAAATGACATTCAAGAATTGTTACATAGCCACAAGAGAGTCCTCTCAGGATCGTCAAATACATGATACAGACAACATAACAATTCATAAAATGTGACAAATAATTAAAATGTCAATGCTGCAGTCAACAGAATCATGGTAGTAGCACAACACCACATCAAGCCATGGGCATAGTTATAATTAATGCAAACTTCAATCTATGATAGCATGTTCCAACTTGATGTAAAAAACAAGGAACGACGATTAACTACAAGAAATGCTAAAACATTAGTTTAGGCAGCGCATATCATTTAATCATTGTATAGTCAATCAAAGAAAGGTATTTGCAACTTTAAGTAAACTCCTTTTTAATCACTATGCTTTATAGCACGTTATTAACCATAAAACTCACAAGATGAGAAATAAGTTGGCAGCAATTCTGAATGAAATGGTTAAGAATAGATGCGCATGACATCATAACAGAGAGACACTGACGGATTCATATATTTTATTTTATTTTATTTTATTTTATTTTATCACTAAATCATTAACACTGTAGTATACAGTTAATGCCCTTTTATGATATATCCCAAAACTCCCTTGACAACCAATCCTCTTTTTTACATTGCAAATCTCTGATAAAAGGATAAAGAGTTGCTATGACTGAAGTCCTAATATCAGAGTAAATGTCAGCAGTTCAAATTGCAATTCTAGCCTTGCATTATAATTAATGCACAGCAGGTTTCTTTCGGTGACATCTAGATCACCTGGCTTCCAAGGGAAAAGGGATGCAGTCCCCCTTACATTTAAACCTCTATTAGCACACTTTGACGCAGAAATATTAGATGAAGAGGAAAAAGGCTGTCTTCAATCCTCCAAGTCACAACAAAAATTGTCGTAGTAGCTATACTATTTGTACAACAGCAGCCACACGTAAAGATCCTCCTTGTAGAAGGTCAGGAAGATCGTCAAATAGAAAAGCTGTCCTCCAACCCCAACCTTTAGGTGCTTTAGGTAGCAAGGTTCCTGCCTGTGTAAGACTGCCAAAAGTCATAACTTGTCGCTTTGACGGACAAATCAACTGCTCACAATAGCACCAAAAAACATTTCTCAGCATTCATCACCAATATTTATGATAACTTACAGACTTCTGGCAAAATGGATTTCTTACTGAAATGTGATGATTACACAGATCTTACCTGATATCGGACAGTCACTTTTTCTCTAGTGTCTGTGTATAGATGGACCTGTACAAGTAAACTTAATGAGAAAACACTTTATATAAAATAACACCCCTGTCTCAGCTTTCCTCTTCAATGGAAGTATTTGCTACTATTCAGGACTATAAAATATTCTAATTGACACTGCGCAAGAAACAAATTGAGCTGGTGGTAGGACAACGATAAAATCAAAATTTTGACATTCATTGTTTGGAATCTTTGGATAGAAAATATATAGGAAGATTAGGTACTAGATTATTTAAATGCTGTAAATAATGTATTTTGAATGAGAACTTACCTTCTGTTGCAGATCCATGATCTCTGCTTTGCGACGGTGCAGAAATAATCCTGACAAATCAAAGTTCCATGATTGTCATCAGAGTACTAACTGGAATTTGACTTGTGTACTTTCTCCAAAAAAATTACTTCATCAGTAACAAGGAAAACAAAATATAATTACCAAGTGTACGGCGACCTTGAGGATCTTCATCCTTAAAAGCCTGCACACTAACCTGTCAACGTCCCAAATAAGAACAGCATTAAAGTGAACACTAGCACTAGAAATGAAAGAACAATGTGCACAAATACCCAATTTATCACAAGGAAACGTTTCTTGCAGATTAGGCCAGTTTTACTAATTGCATAGAAATTATTCCAACTTTGGGCTTCTCCAATCCATTTCTGGAATGATATGGCTTGACAAAGAGAAAAACCAAGTACAAAGCATGTAGGACCATATTTTAAATGGCTTCTCTCTCAAAGTTATTTATGCCAGACACAGAGTCACTATTTTGCGTCTTCAAAATAAAAAGATTCAATCAATGTTTCTGATTTCCCTTAAATATTAACGAGGATAATTTAGGAAATTCTTTGATTGAGCAGAAACATAAAATCTCTTTCTACCTTCCATAGAGATCCTGCATAGAAAACTTCAGGTGAATGCTTTGCTGAACTATCACCTAGCATGTGAACATCTTCGAATTCCACCCTACAAATGGGAAGATCACAAATATAAAATTCAAATGTCACTTAAATATTGAACTTTTGAAAATGCAATCCTACCTTTTTGCGTATTTCATCAAGCAGATCATCTAGTAGGTATAAAGATAATACATATGCAAGTAACTATTGAAGTCCCACTTCAAAGAAATCGCTTTCCAATAACTGTGAAAACATGATTCTTAAACTCAGGCAAAGCAGGAAATCAAAGGACTATATAAAGCAACCATATTATAAGTTTGGTCTGAAACCAAAAGACAAGAACATTTAAACCTTCTTTCAAAACCAAAAGAAAGGAGGAGATTATTTAATGGTTCTGGCAGAGTCCAGGCATGGGGATTCTTTAGAAACCGAGAGAACAAGACAAATTTAATGTATGAGATTTCACCAATACAGCCAATCATCTAGCTTTGGGCACATGATGTTTTCCAAAGGGAGAGACATCACTAGGTTGGCATCCATAGCTAATTCTGCCTTTATTATGTAAATATTCAGAGTACATAAAGGTAATCTATTACATATTCCTTTATACATTCATACTCCCTCACCTCTGCTGCTCTTATCCATACTCTTTTCTCTCTTACCCTATTGATATTCGTACACTAAAGGAATATACCCACTGATCAAACAAAATCTGAGCATCATTTTTAGAATAGCAAGCTATTTAATAGTGCGACCCTTTATTAAGTAATAGTTACACACAGAAGGAATAACTTCAGAAAAATCATCATACACACTGAAATGGGGGAAGGGAGTGAAGTGCAATGTTGCCTCCAATGCAGATCAGAGCTTGAGTGCATCCCATACAACTTCAAGTGCTTGTACTGTCTACATGCATACTCCGTCACCTCCATTGCTCTTATCCATACTCTTTTCTCTCTTACCCTATTGATATTCATATGCTAAAGAAGCATGTCTGCTGCTCAAACAAATTTTGAGCATCATTTTTAGAATAGAAAGCTATTTAATGTTGCCACTTTTTATTTGACTAATAGTTACACGCAAGAATATATTTAGAAAAATTATTGAAGACATTGAAATGAGAGGAGGGAGTCCAGTGCACTTTTACAGTCCAATGCAAACCAGAGCTTGAGTGCATCACATACAGTTTCGAGTTCTTGTACACTGCCCTGTGAATGTAACTGTGGTCAATGTTGAATCACAGGCTTTATCCATGAAGTCCCGCCACACTATTTGGTATGACTCAACAAACCAGCTCACAGATAAATGAGGGGCAGCAGCCATGTTAGCAGCTCCAAACTCCACGGTTTCACCATTTCTTTCTATCCCAGTAGCATTTTCTCCCAGAAAATGATTATAACATGAAATGTGCCGTCTCAGCAATGAAAGACAGAACACCAATCTAAAAATATATTACTATAATTTTCAAGGCACGGTATTGAATTAGAATCACAGATCTGGACTCAAATAGGGACCAAATTCAAATTCACACACAAGCTAATCACTAATGCCATTAAACTGAATCACACAGCCAAATATTTCCCGATTGAAACATATATGCTAATTGAAAATAGGCGATTCCAATTTGCATTACTCTAATAATTTTCAGATGAGCTCCGATTACATTAGCTTCAAATTATCGATCCACAGTAGCATGGAAGGGCGGTCGACTCCCAGGAATGATTGACTGTAACAGGGGAGTACCAGAACTACAGTCAATTGGATACCACCATATCACCCTGGGTAATAGTTCACTCCAGAAACAACCCGCCGTCTACCAGTTCCCGTGACCTCCGTCTGAAGTGTAAGCGAACCTAACACCTGTCTGGCTCCCGTCAATAGTGTTGAGAGGACCAATCAGTGCCAAAGATGATGTCCTGTGCTTCTCCAAAGGCGTCAGTAACAGGAGGAGAGAATGATCACAATCCCGACCAGTTGTCTTGCTACTTCCGTGAATGTCTCCCACAACAATCTCTCAGCTCCAGCGACAAAGACTTGGGCGTTGGGTGCTCTCTCGTGACTGGAGATCTTGTTCTTGTCTGTAAGATCTGAAGTGTATGAGAATTCCAACAAGGTCTCTCGTGAGTGAGTCGCGCTAACCTAGCTGTAAATTTTAATGACCAAATTATGTGCACAGAAAATAATTCAAAAAACAGAAACAATAACACAGCAGATACCCTGGGAAAACCCTCCTCTTGAGGGAGAAAAACCCAGCAACAAAGATCTCTCTTATACTTATAACAGTGGCAACAATTCTCTTTACAATGAGGCCTAACACAAAGTCAATATACGGCACCTGTGAAGATGCAAGAACAGAGAAAAACAAACTGACTTTCCTTCAGATTCAGATTCGGCCTTAGAGGAATTCTCAGACTGCTCTTGATCAACTCGCAATCTGTACTTGCTGCTCTTGAAGGAATTCGCTTCACAGATCGTCCTTAACTGAAATCATACTTCACAGTTCGCACTTGAAGAAGTTCGCACTTTGACAGAATTCGGACTTATATAATTCGCTTCTTGAATGATATTCGCAATAATAAATTCGCACTGGATGTGTACAGAATTTGCGCCAAAGAATGTGTATAGAATTCACACCAAAGATGATATACTGATATGTAACGAATGAACTGAACTGGATGCCAAACAACAAAGTTTCATTGAATATATATACATCACGAATGGAAGAGACATGTCTTTCCAAGAAACATGTCGGCCTAAACAAAAGTCGTGCCTCCATAAAATCTTGTTTCTTCAAGGTCGGCCTCCAATAACAAATATAACTCTTTATTATTTGCACCTCTTCATTAATCATTATGTCGGCTTGAATAAACAAATCGCGCCTCTACACAAAGAGGTCGGCCCAAGGAGATAATTGCGTCTCTTCAAAAATTCGTCTCTATCAATTAAATAGACATAGTCTACCATTTAATTGATCTTGAATATGCGTGGCTGGAAGATGCGACTGAAGCTGCATCGAACATTAACACTCCCTCTCAGCTAAGGAGTATACTTCCAGCTGCTCAAGAGATATCACTTCAACGTAATGTCTACCACAATGGCTACAACCAATTGTGGAAATGAATATCACCTCATCGTGATATCAGATATCGCCTCAACACGATATCAACCATATTGGCTACAACCAAACTATGGTTAAAGGAAGAATATCACCTCAACATGATATTGGATATCGCCTCAACACGATATCTACCATAATGGCTACAACCAAACTATGGTAAGTACAAGTGTTCATCACTTGCGTGATGTTGTCACCTCAACATGACTTTCACCATGGCTCTACCAGAGGGTGAAACACAAGTACAAAATATGTCATGGAGTCACACACATGACATCCACCATGACTCAACTCAGAGGGTGGAAACAAGGGCTTTCACCTCAAATTCCTCCGTCTCAGAGGAAAATGCATTAACAAGGGCTTGCACCTCAAATTCCTTCGTCTCAGAGGAGAATGCATTAACAAGGGCTTGCACCTCAAATTCCTCCGTCTCAAAGGAAAATGCATTAACAAGGGATTTCACCTCGAACTTCTCTCAAAGAAGAACTCATTATCACGGATCTCTGATACTGATTATCATAATGATAGTAGGCTCCATTGATTGTCCAGACAGTCATCGCAGACCTCAACTGAAACAGCATCCAGAAGTGCTCTTTTGATCAACAACACAACCATCTTCTATAGATTTAGTAGGCTCCTTCTGAATCTTTAAGCACTTGGCCTTGCAACACTACAACCTTCACTTTTTCTTAGTGAGTCACAAAACTCCCTCTTGATCCCTGCTTTAGAACTTGCAAAGAAGACTTCTGGAAGTGAACTCCCTCTAGCCACCAACTCAGTCCCATGGCTGCAAGTTGTTACTTCATGCTTGATCATTTCTTTGGTTGGCATGACTTCCTCATAAGATGCCTCAATCTTTTCATCGCTAAGCAATCTCTCATCACTTTCCTACTTCTAGTTGTTCACAAAGCATTTAGAGAGAGATTACTAACAGTTTATGACTATCCAAAGAAATATAAAGACTAGAATCATACAAGGTTTACTATCTCAGGATATAGCATGAACACATAAGAATTTATAAATAATTAAAACAAATAAATATATCAAAGAATCATAATGAAGGAATAAAGAACTTATCTTGATATGATTTTAATATAACTCTTTTCTTCCAACTTTTACTCCTCTCAACAAAAGACAATTTGAACAACTGCAAATTCCTTGAAAGCGTTATGCAATTAGCAAGTAGAACCAACTCTCTCCAAGAGTCAAGGCTCAAATCACAGTTCATGCATTAGAGAATGATATCGATGTGATCAACCTATCACAACGAAAATGCAATTCTCTTTTCAATCTCAATGTCACACTCAGAGATCTACATAATTAGCATGAAACAATAATTTCAAAGGATCTTTATGCTAGAGAATACAATTCAAGAGAAAACACTATCTCTCTTTATTTACAAGATCCAAATAAAAGATATAACTTAACAAACAAAGAATACTTATCTCTTAAATATTCTAAAGAATGCAAGATACGCTGCTTTTGAGCACAGATCAGCACACAACCTTTACAGCTTGAACACATGCCCATGACTTAGAATAGAAATTCCCTAGAATCCTTCTGAGGAGAAAACTTATTCATATCCGCAAATGAAGCATGCTGATTAGGCCTGGTTGGGCAATCCTTTGCATAATGACCAAACTCGTCACAACGAAAGCATTGGACTTTGGAGAGGTCCCACTTCTTCTTGAATGCAGGAGCACCATCTGACCCCTTATCTCTATTCCTCTTAAAATATCTTTTCTTTCCTCCCTTTCCTTCCTTCCTTGAGGATTGAGCAGAAAGAACATGAATGTCTTCATTTGTAGAGCTTCGACCAATACCTCTCGCAGCCAACCTAGACTCCTCTTGAATGCAGTCCGCCCTCAAATGATCAAACTTGGGAAGTTTCGATCTCGCGCTAATTCCTTGAATGAAAGACTCCCAAGATGAGGGAAGACCATTAAGAGCCAGCATGGTCAAATCCTTGTCATCAACAATATGACCAATGGTAGAGAGCTGATCTCTTAATTCGGAAATCTTCATGAAGTAGGTGATGACAAATTCTCCTTCTGCCATCTTAACATGATGAAATTGTTGCTTCAATGCAAGTGCCCGACTGGTATTGTTGATTTCGTACATCTCTTCCAAGGTCTTGAGCATATCTCTCGCTGTCTTCAACTTAGAGATGATAGGAACAATGTGATCCTTTACGGAATCAACCAATATCTTCATTGCTTTAATGTCTTTCTTCAGCCACTGCAACTTTTCTTCTTCCTCCTAAGGTTCAAAAATGCTAGACTCCACGAACTCACCCAAGTCATTTTCACGCAAAGTAAGCATGATCCTGAATCTCCATGATGTGAAGTTGGATGCACCTTCGAGTCTATCCTCAACCTTCAAACCATTCACCATCTTGACAAAGTGAACAATTAGGGTATGCTGGTTTGCAATAATCTGATCACGATCTTCTCAAACCCGCTCTGATACCATGTAAATTTTAATGACCAGATTATGTGCACAGAAAATAATTCAAAAAACAGAAACAATAACACAGCAGATACCCTAGGAAAACCCTCCTCTTGAGGGAGAAAAACCCAGCAACAAAGATCTCTCTTATATTTATAACAGTGGCAACAATTCTCTTTACAATGAGGCCTAACACAAAGTCAATATACGGCACCTGTGAAGATGCAAGAACAGAGAAAAACAAACTGACTTCCTTGATTCAGATTCGGCCTTAGAGGAATTCTCAGACTGCTCTTGATCAACTCGCAATCTGTACTTGTTGCTCTTGAAGGAATTCGCTTCACAGATCGTCCTTAACTGAAATCATACTTCACAGTTCGCACTTGAAGAAGTTCGCACTTTGACAGAATTCGGACTTATATAATTCGCTTCTTGAATGATATTCGCAATAATAAATTCGCACTGGATGTGTACAGAATTCGCGCCAAAGAATGTGTATAGAATTCACACCAAAGATGATATACTGATATGTAACGAATGAACTGAACTGGATGCCAAACAACAAAGTTTCATTGAATATATATACATCACGAATGGAAGAGACATGTCTTTCCAAGAAACATGTCGGCCTAAACAAAAGTCGTGCCTCCTCCATAAAATCTTGTTTCTTCAAGGTCGGCCTCCAATAACAAATATAACTCTTTATTATTTGCACCTCTTCATTAATCATTATGTCGGCTTGAATAAACAAATCGCGCCTCTACACAAAGAGGTCGGCCCAAGGAGATAATCGCGTCTCTTCAAAAATTCGTCTCTATCAATTAAATAGACATAGTCTACCATTTAATTGATCTTGAATATGCATGGCTGGAAGATGCGACTGAAGCTGCATCGAACATTAACACTAGCAACTATTGAGACACCTTCAAAAAGACTTTGATGTCCTGTGAATGTCGCGATGCCAATGTTGCTCTTAGTTCCTCCAATCACTCAGGTCAATACTCCTGTGATGGTGTCATAAGTTGTCAAAGAATGGCGGAATTGATGGAATGACGACTTAAGATGTAAAGCAACCAAACAAGAATTTCCCCACGGCTGAGGCTACGCACCAACCTGGGTACCAGCACGTGAGAGACTACATCCTCACCGATTTCCTAGCAAGACTTGCATCCAAAATTCGTGATGATCTTCAAATGCCCAGCGTCCACCATATATAGTTGGTCCCAAAATGGGGACATGACAGTCCTCCCGTCCCAAAGATTACTTGTCCTCAAGCAACACCAAGATGTATCATGGAAGGTGTCCCACCATATCCGCTGCACTACTCTGATATAACCATTGCTTTGCTCATAGAGACGAAGCAATCTATGCACTTCCAAGCAAACCCTTGGATCCCAAACCCATATGAAGAAGTTGCATGCCAGTTGTTGCACCTTGCTACCATGAATGATGCCAAACTCCCTACAAATTCCCGGATTCCAAATAATCCCCAGAATGTACCTACTGTGCGGCTGCTGCACTATCCTGGTAACCACCCAAGCATCGTAAAGCAATGTAATTTGGAGCACAATGTCTGGATCCCAAGCTATCATCCCTCCGTGTGAGTCAGAAATGAAGTAGTAACTATCTCTCGCTATGCCACCACTATCCCAATATGGTGGAGTCTCATCAATCTGTACCTCATGTGTGTGCCTCGGGCTCCAACTCTTAGTGCCATAAGGGCTGAAAAGCAAACTGTCCTTCTCCCTGACCTCATCGGGTAAATGTACTCTCCACATGTGATTGTTTTGGATGAGGTCCCAAACTCCAAGGCTATCTACAAGTGGAGACTCCCTTGCCTCAGTCCTCCAATTGCCAATGGCGCCATCCACAATTGTAGGTAAGTCATCTCGCCCCTTCGGCTCTGTCATGGATGATAAATGTTAAAGGTCCCTTGGCTTGTCCTGATGACAAGTCACACACTTATGAAAATGTTGTAGAATGTCCTTTCTAAGATTCCCCCAAAAGAATCTCTCATGTACCTGTCGGTATGTCTCAAAAACACTCGGATGTTCCATTGATGAGATGTCATGAAAAGCCTTCATTACCTCATGCTTCAACCTTGATCCTGGGACCAAGAAGATTTTGTCCTCAAAGTATATTATACCATCAAGCACTCGATACCTGTTGCCCTATTTTTTTCCCTCCAATGTCAAGCATGCAAAGGTGTCCTCAGAATATTCTGTCATGAGTTGCTCCCTCCAAGTTGCTAGGATACTCCTCAAGGTAAGAGGAATTTGGAACTCAGATCTCGAGGAGTGATGGACTAGATGAAGATCTTTTTGTACGTTATCAATCTCCTCTATGATCTGGCCAATTCCTTTTGCACATTTTCTGAAGTAGCTGTCGTTGTGTCCGCATACTCAATCACCTTGTCCTTGTCCATGATCAAATGTAGGTATGTTGCTTTGGTGCCTTCCACTATGTCCTTTAATTCCCTCAAATCTTCGAGGTTGATGCTCATTCCACCTTGTCCTGTGACTACTTCAAGAACATTCCTTATGCCATCCAACTTAGACAAGGTTTGAACCTCCTCATCCATGGTCACCCCTAATTGATTCTTCCAATCACCCTCCAAACTGTGCAAAAACAGTGGATTATTAAAATGCAAGTCAAAATCTGAAATGACTTCATACCTTGTGATAGGGTCGTCTTGATCAACATGTGTGCCAACTTCTATCTCTCCCTCGTTTGATCCTTCATACTCGTCTTCCATAGCTTTTCCTTGGATCATCTTCATGTTGCCACTCCCCATGGATGCAAGTGGGTATCCTGCTATGAGTATGGAAACTGGGGCCCTGCTTACCTTACCACAATGCTCATCTATCTCCTCTCCTCTATCCCTCATAGCAGCATAGTACATCTTACCCAAGGTGAGTAGATGATCTCTATCCACAAGCATATATAGGTAGTTGGTCTTAACTACCATCCAAGCCTCCTTAAGGACATGCAGTTCTTCAAAATCATCATGTTTATCTAGAATCTTCCAACATAGTACTGATATCATCTTATGAATATGCTTAAAGTGATGTAGAGTCAACTCAACCATACCTTTATTAACCTTCAGTTGACTTTCCAACAGATGTGCACTCATGCTCTCATGCCAGGTCTTGGGATGTGTCTCTTTCTCATGTCTCTCTGATTCAGTCTCCTCCTTAGCTTTTTCTTCACAATAGTCATCATACTCTATCAAGGGGAAGTCATACTGAGTATGGTTTTCAATTCCAATGCTCTTATGCACCTCCTCTGCTTGTCCCCTCAAGACTGTAAGGCTCTCCTTTGTGGATACATCATTATCATAGTGCCTTGGGGAAGGGTCACCATCAAAGCTGTGTGTAGAATCTTCAACCATATGCTCCTTCACAACTATGATAGCTTCATCTTCCTTAAGACCTCGCAATGTCAACTCAATCTCAAACAACTCTCTAGGCTCATCATCATGTGCATAGGCAACTTCTGTTTCCAATATATCCGAACCATGATGCGATGAAAGAATATCAAGTGAACTCAACATGGCGGGTTTGGTATCCTCATTGATCCTCGGTTGTTCCTCCAGATTTTGTCCCACACAATCAATTAAGTCCTCTTTGCTTTCATCACAACTTAGGTCTAGGGCATCCATTACTTCTTGTTTCTCCTCATCATCCTTATGATATTCTGCTAACTCAATCTTAGAATTATCGTCATACCTTGTTATAATGTCCTCTTGTACCTCCTCATGAGACTTTCCTTTGCATGTTAGTGCTTTGGTAACACTATCTTCTTCCTCTGATTCGCCTTCCTTAGATGATAATGAAACATTATGCTCAACAAAAGAATTAGTACCTTGATATGGTTGTGTGTGGCAAGGTAGCAACTCTTCCTTTGTCTTTTCCTTCGTGTTGATGACAACTTTAGCTTGTTCCTCCTTTCTTCTTGTTTCCAAAATGTAGTCACACACATCTTTCTTGCTTGGTTCAACGCTTCCAAACATGCTCACATAAGAGTCCAAGGATATGCGTTTCTTGACGTCACCTGGTAGACTGTGATATTCCTCAATGATC